>JZKD02S0089674.1:164144-231682 GCA_000966675.3 Picea glauca | reverse complement strand
CTGCACCGTTGGCAATGAACGAGATGTTGCACTAGCCGCCATTGAAATACCTACAGCTACTGTCCTTGGCATGACTCTGTTACCATAAGGTGGTGGCCTTGGGCCCCCTCCCTTAGGAAATGTCCTCGGGGTCTTTCCTATGAATCCTGGGCGATGCGGAAATGTCAGTCTTGTACCCCCAGTCAAGTTCATATGTTCTTCCGCATAACGCACATTTTCCACCACTTCTGCTACTGAAGATGGTTTCCATATCCGCACCATAGCTCTTATCTTTGGGTTCAATCCATAAACGAAGCGCTCTGCCTGTCGTTGGTCATTGTCCAAATACGAAACATATTTGACCAGTTCCATAAACCTGATCTCATATTCTTCTACAGTTTTGTTTCCTTGTACTAAGGCATGAAATTCCCCTACCTGTTGTTCCTCGTAGTAGGCTGGTAGATATTTCCTTCGGAATCTCTCCTCGAAAAGTTCCCAAGATACTGTGTCTGGGGTAAGGTGTAGTTGTCTTTCCAAGTTTCCCCACCAGTTCAAGGCGCTGTCTCTTAACTGAAAAATTGCGATCTTTGCCTTCGAGTTGGATGCATAGTCCCTCAAGGAAAAACACCTCGTCATGCCTTCCAACCATGCTTCCGCGCATTCACTGGCGCGACCTCCGGCAAACTCTGGAAGTTTGATCTTCTGTAATTCTCGTGTGATGTATTCAGGTGGAAGTCCTCCCCCTGAATCCCTTGACGCTTATGGATTACCCATTCCAGATGGTGGAGGTTCCACTTCAGTACCTGCCAGTTGGAGCTACTTTAAAGTCTCGTTAATGGCTTCCAACGAGCGCAGTATGAGGGCTAGTTCAGGCGACGGTGGTGGTGTTGGTGGTGTTGGCGGTGCCCGTGACGATGCCCCTCTGCCTAGACCCCTTCGAGTCCTAACCATCTCATATACTTTTACCTGTATCACCCCAAAGTTGTCAAGGTGAGTTCCAGGACATTTCAAATTGGTGCTACTTAAACTTAGAAACAGGGTTAGGCGTAAGTTTTCTTTACTTGTCTGTAAACAAACATTACTCCATTAGGGGATTGGCTAGGTTTGGGTTATGATTAAGCGTCTAAGCTTGGTTAACATCGAAATTTAAGGTAGATTAACCTTACACTTAAATAAAATAATTAATTTAAAGTTATTATTACACTAATTTAACCCAAATTAACCTTACTTTAATTTAAACAAACTTGACCTTATTTATATATAAATTATTTATACTAAATTATTTAATTTATTTTAAATTATTTTTAACACTTTAAGATATATATAAAAATAATTAAACGTACACACAAGGATTCGGGCACGCATGGGTTCCATGTGCTCATCTGACTTCCTCAAGCTCCCTCGTATCTAACCCCCAATTCTACACCTGTCAGCTCTTCAAATACCTACGCATCCTTCTCACTCACTGAGACCCTCCTTGCGTCATCCTTTCTCCTCCACAAATCTACCTTGCTCTGTTCATAGGTTTCCTGGATCTCCCTTGCCATGGCTCACATCCTCACTGTTGTTCTGAGCACTTTGCTAGCACTGGTTATTGCTATATCTGCTCCAGTTCGTTTTGCAAAAACATAGTATATTGATGTGGTCACTGACAAGATCCAGGACTTGGAGCCCAGTCTCTTTGAAATGTTGGGAACCAATCCCCTGTCTGTACACTTTTGTGGAGTTCTCCCTCAGGTATGGTAAGAGGTACGATTCAGTCCGCCAGCTTGTGCACAGATTCATTACCTTCGTGAAGAACGTTGAGTTGATTGAGTCGAGAATTTGCATAAACCTTAATTATGCTGTGGTAATGAATGGTAATTTCCTATTATATAGTTTTTTTTTTTTTTTTTGCTGTGCGAACTAAAATGCTTTGCTTGTAATTCCAGCTCTGTACGGATTTTGGTGTTCTGCTTTCGGTTTATTTCTTTTGTATAAAAAAAATTCTTTCATCTGTGTATACTTGTTGTTATATGTGTATATATTTTTATATGGGTATACAGGATCATTCAATTTCATCAACCGAGCCGACGCAGCTCTTTGGATTCCCCCCGGGAATCACTGGTCAATATCCGACCCTCAGGTCTTTCCCATTTCTTCACGGCCTCTACCCGGGACCGTGCCCAAATTTCCCCTTAGGAATCTTGTTTATCGAGCTTTGGGGTTTTCATAATCCCCAATGTCGATAATTTCTGTTCCTTCAAACTCCTGATTGTCGATTCACTGATATGACGCTTCATGTGCTAGCCCTCCAGGCTAGACATCCTTCCCATATGACCGTCGTTCCATGTGACCCCAACCCTATCCTACATCGGATTTTCGGGGTTCCAAATGTCGAACCTCACAAGTCCTTAGGACTCGCGTTTCTCCAATCCCCGATATGCTCCTAGCGCATTAGCCCTCCAAGCTATGCCCGTGGTCCACACAGCCTCTCCTTGTGACTGCAGTCTTATTCCCTGTCGGGATTCGGGGTTTCGCGACTTCCACTGTCACGAACCTCTACCCTTGCAGTCTCCTGATTAACGATCGACCGATGCAGTACTCGTGCGTTAGCCCTTCGGGCTAAGCTCTTGGTCCATATGACCATTATACCACAAGGCCACAGCCTTGTCCCTTATCGGGGTTTCGGATATCGCAATATCGAATTGCATGAACCCCGTGTCTACGAGATTCCCGATATCCCGATACCCGATGCACCTCTTCCTTGTGCATTCGTCCCTTTTCGGCTATGCCGAGGTCCATGTGATCGGTTCCTATGTGACCGTTGCCTTATGGCTCCCCATTGGGGTTTTGGTCCTCCTCGAGCAAGAATTCCATCAATTCAAAATTTGCGATGCCTTTTTGTGTTTACCTTTGGTCAACGAATGGTTTAAAATATAAATTTTTAGCGCCCCCCTAAAATTTTATTTAAGCAGGTTATAACATTAACTTTTTGCGAGTTTAAAGTTTAATGAAATCAGGATTCAGGGTTTCCCGTAACAAAGGATCGATGTAACTTGAATCACGAAACCCCGATCTCCAATTTCGCGATGTGATTAAGTCTTAATTAAACATCCATTAATTAATTCTTTTAATGAAGGGTTAAGAGTTAAGTCAATTACGTCGTGCTTTCGGGGTTCACGATTTCATAGTGCATGGACACCTTGTCCACGAAACTTGTGATATCCTGATCCGCGATGCAATCTGCCACCTGTCCACCGTTGACCCTTCTGTGGGCCCCATTGTCCCTTGGTCCATTGGGAAATCACGTTTCGCAATTTCGTAACTCTTGTTGCTATGTTCCCGGGACTCTCGATATCCCGATCCGCGATGATAGCTGGCTTCCACTCATCGAGATTTCGGACTTCGCGATTTCGAAATGAAGAGATTTTGTGTCCACGAAATCCTTGATATGTCGATTCCCGGCTCTGCCCAGGTTGCTGACACCTGTCCTCCACTAGTCCCACCTGTGGCCCACACAACTCTCCTGTCGAGGTTTTCTCCGATGGCGCAGATCTCCAACTCCTCGAGATCTACTGACACGTGTCCTCCAAAATGAACGGTTCATATCTTGTCGGGAAATCGCGGATCGCGATTTCGTGTGACAAGATTTCTGTGTGCTCGAAAACTTCGATTCCCCGATTCCCGACTTCCTCCAGGGTTCTGACACGCGTCCCAAATGATGGACGGTTCAGATCAACTCTCGAGGTTCGCTACTTTACAAAGCTAGGAACCTTCACTTACCTGTACCCCGATGACCAAATCCCGATCTGGTGGTCACGCGACACGTGTCCTCCTTGAGATCCTACAACTATGACTCCTCTGTCGTTCCGGGGTTCTTCTGGTCACGGATCCTTGACTCCTGAAGCTTCGGAATATCGATGAACTCTTGAATCCCTGCCACCTGTCCCAACAGATGGATGACCTAGATCTTCCCGGGGTTTCGGGGTTTCAGTTGTTGAAAAACACTCGACCCCGGAATTCTCGATCCCTCAAATCCCGATGGGAACTCCCGTGCGACTTCTATCCGATCCAACGGCTGACGGATAACTGGTCCACAATCCGACGGTTCATATCCTTTCTTCTGCGTAATAGACAACTCTCCTTTGGGATAATGATTAGTTGCATGAAACTCTACGTGGTGTAGAAATTTCTCTCATTGGCACGGTTAAAATTTATATTGGCCTATTGTTATTGAGATTTTTACATTATTTAAAATTTACCGAGACTAATACAGGCAAGTAGTTTTCATACTTCCTGCATATCTTCCGAATCCCCTTTTTCCTTCTGCGCATTGGCAATTCCTCACTTAGGTAAGTTCGAGATGAAGTAGGCCTTTCCCAGGTCTTGCGAATATCCTCTTGCATTTTATTTGGTGCAGTTCGTGTAGTTATTGAATCTTACCAACTTCAAGCCTTAGACAGAAGTTTTCCCTCGACATTTTCATCGATTTCAGGTGTCAGTCTTACTCGAAACTTCATGGACAAGTATTTCTCAAATAAAATTATATTACCAGCTCTCTTTTCATGCTTAATAGCTTTATCAGGCTACTTTAAGGGTAGCCATTTTGTGGGAAGTGATCCTTCAAACTATCTTGTTTGCTGCCACTTATTTTAAAGGGTGTTCCTTTAAATATTCAGACTAACATTGTATTATCCATTCACGATCCAGTTAAAGGGTATTGCCTAAAGCTGTCGCTTGTGATATATGAGATTATTTGCTTTGGTGATGTAGGGGTGCTACCTATATATTTTCGGATATTGTATCAGTCATATTGGGTCAAGCTGAATGTTGCTTGTCATAATCTATTAAAACGCAACTGATGTGTTTTGCTTACAGGTTAAGCGTGGTTGGAGTTAGCGTTTGGGGTTTTGGCCCTTAGGCCCAGATTTCAAACTAAGACGCTCTGATACCATATGTAACAACCATATACTTCTAAACATCATTTACTTTCATAAGCAATTTATTTCATGAACTAAGATAATAACTTCATAACATAACAACAATCTTCATAATAGCAACTTCAGTAACTTAAATTTATCAATGAATAATGATTGCATGGCAGAATGAAATAAACACATAGTTTAACAAATTACCTGGTTCTGATGCTAATTTATGTTGCCTTGCTGCCTTGCTATTGCCTTCCTTCTACCTGAAACACAGACCAAACCAGCCACAAACAAAGAATAACTGCCCAAACCTACTGTCCTCCCTGCCAACTAGGAAAACTACCTAGCTCCAGGATATCTATGGATATCCTAGCCCCCGTGCCCAAAACCTCCAGCAACTCGGTGCCTCAACTGATCAAAGCCACAGCCAGAAACTCTCTGCTCATAGAAAATCTCATCATCCTCCTAGAATCCATCCTCTGTCCCATGCCCCTCCCCATCCACCTCCTTTCCTCCCTTATTCCCTTCCACCAACCCATGCAGTTACTTCCTCAACCACCACCGTGCATGTCCCTTATCCTCCCTTTAATGTTTTATCTTCTCGGGATTCATAGGCTATCCCCTGTTGCATACTCAACCATTTTATATCATATATCATTGATCTCTTAGATTTATTTCTCAAGTCATTAAATGTGATCTGTAGTTAAATTATTACTTAGTTAACCACAATCATATTATTTAATTAATTAATAACTCACTTTATTAAGATCATTAAATCATCTTTGTTTAATTAATAACTTGTTACCACAATTAATCCCCTAATTAGTTTTACTTTATAATCTTTAAACATTTATCCAACTAGGGTCGTTACAGCTTGGCCCAGAATGTGGTGTCGCTCACCTAACTCAGAGAGTAAGGTGGTAACACATTATTGTATGATTGGAGTAGGAATTGGTGCCAACAGAATACCTCCATTGTTGATGTCTATTGGAAGAGGTGTTGGGATGCAGGAGCATCGCTCCAACCCAGCAACGTGCTAGCTAGACATCACATCAAAGCGCATTCAATAAGGGGAGAGGCGACAACCCAAAGAATTTTTCCCCCACTTTCGAATTTCAAATTGTAATTAAATGTTGTAAGGCTGGAAGAGCCATGCCAATGCCTTTGTGTAGGCAGGAGATGAATCCATCTTTAATGGTTGACAGGTTGATGAAGATCTAGATCCGATTCGAGGTAGATGGCATTGATTGTAATTCGATGTAATTAATGAGAGTAGGTATCTTGGAGGGAAAGGCTCGAGGAGCCCCTCTTTTGTAAAAGATATTTGTATCTAAAATTCATTAGACAAGGCTAGAACAAATTAGAATAGAGGAAGAGAAGAGAGAGCCGAGACTCTATCACAGTCTGAGATTTTGTGCACATTGTAACCAGGCATTTATGTTAATGAAAAAAGAGTAGTTTTTCCTGCATGAGATTCTTTGTGTGCTTATCTGTGTGCTTATGAATGAATATCATGTGTGTGTTATTTTATGTTGTAGATGTATGTTAGATTCCATCTGCAGGTGATAGATAGACTTCTATATCTTTCGGAGAGTTCTTTTATTTCAGTCTGGGTTCTTTGTGGCTTAATGCAAGGAGTTGCATGACAGAGAGTTGAAGACTCTGTGAACCAGTGCAAAGAGTGCACATCTGAGTTCCGTGGAATTCAAACAAGAACGTGCTAGGAGGGTGCACTAGAGCAATCATAAACTCAAAGGAGAAGCCTCAGAGTTACTGAATACTCTGGAGTTGAAGACTGTGCAGAGGAAGGCACAAACAAACAGAATCATTGAGGATTTTGTAAAGATCTGCCAGGAGGGCATCGAGCGAGTGCAAAGAGTGCAAAAGAAGAACTCTATTTCGAGTTCAGACATAAGGGGAGTGTCTAGGAGAAGACACTCACATAGTTGTTGAACAATATGTAGGCTCAGTAAGGTTTTCTTGAGAAGGAGTCGCCAAGAGGACACAGGTTCCCTTCGAGGAATAAGAGGAGCAGAAAATAGAGTTATTGAATACTCTGCAAGCTTAGCAAGAAGTGCTTGAGTGGAAGTCTCCAAGAGAGCACTTGCATCTCTTCGAGGGACATAAGGGACAAAGACCTTTGAGGTCCAAGTAGTTGAATCTCAAGGGGATAGAGTTGTTGAACACTCTAGAGGAAGACCTGTGCAAGGAGTGCACCAGGCCAACACTCAGAAGAAGTGTTGAAGACAACTAGTTGAAGGACGGTCGAGCATAAGAAGTGTGCAGGTAAGCGAACTATTTCAAGTTCATAAGCTCAAGAGGAATAGTACATTTGCGCACAAGGTTCTCGTAGAAAGAAGCAGAAGGCCGAGACACTTTGAGGTCCAATCCACAGACAAGCTCAGGAGAGGTAGCACGAAGTTGCATGTAGAGTGCAAGTGTGCGTAGGACCAAGGTCAAGTTTCATTGACAAAAGCTCAGGAAGGAAAGAAGAAGTCGAGACCCAACAATCGGGCTCACAGGAGGAAAATTGAAGGCCAAGACATTTGAAATGTTGGAAATCTTCCAAGTCAAGAAGAAATTCAAAGCTCAGGAGGAGGACTGTCGGCAACCACTAGGTCAGCTGCAGAGCAAGAAATATGGACCTTTGAATCTCACGTCCAGATACCCAGAAGAGAACGCAGGAGGAAACAGATCTCATCCATAGGATCTAGGAGTGTCTGGGCCAACATTCATTGTTTCCAGGAAATGTGCACAAGGTTTAACCCTATTAGAGTTGCACGGGAGAGTGGATATCGTGAAATGAAAAGTCCCGAAACCATCGGGATTGTCCATCGTCAGAGGACATGTGGCAACAAATCAACATTTCGCTGACTCGCAGGAGGGAAAGGTCAAAGGGATGAATTCTAGGAATTCGCGAGGCCTGATTTCACGACTTGGTAGTAGCCATTAGATCCAAAGGAGTACGAGACGTCGATTTGGCGCTCCAAAATATCGACATTTTGAGAGTTGGGAGTGTGAAGGAAGTTTCTCTCGGAAGTCACGAGTCACGAAATCCTGATTCGTGAAGAAAGGATATGGACCATCGGATTGTAGGGGAAACGTAGACCGTTGATCTGGCATCGCGGTCATCGCGGGTTCGCATTTCGGGAGAACGGAGATGAGTCACATCGGGAGTTCCCTATACACGAAATCCCGACGCGCTCAGGAGTTGGACCCCAGGTCGCAACTGGAGGTCACATCAAGAAGAATTTAAGGGAGGAGATAGCTAGTGCTAAGCCCCTGTTGGGAATTTGGATATCATAGGATTCAGGGTGACTTTCAACAGAAGTCCCGAAATCATGAAACACGAAGTGCCTTTTGGTTAGGCTTGTGGTCACGGGTAGTGGTCACGTGGAGGGGAAGATCATGTCTAGTGCTTGTGCGTGTGGGATGAGTTTCACATTTGTACCTATGGATATTGGTTGTATAGATCCCAACATGGAATCAAAGGAGTTAATCCAACTCAGTTTTGTGAAGATCTGAGATCGGGAGGTCAATGGACCCTGTCAAGGTAGGGGGTCTACGTCATGTGGTATCAAAGCTGATTTTTCGTCTGTATATTTCAGGAGAAGGAGGTAAAGTAGATAGTTTGATATTGTTAGTGGTATCAGAAGCTGAAGATAGGGTTTTGATGCTCTATGGAGATCTGTTTTCATGTAGGCAGTAGACAATTGACAACCAGGTGGGTTGTAGGAGAAGCTGGGAATGCTCTCAATTGTAGAGTGAATGATAGAATTGCCAGGAGGGAAGGTAGAGGAAGAAGATGGATATTGAAGGCCATGAACATGATCCAAGAGAAGACCACTAGCAGAAAAGAAAGGTTGAGATAGACAAAGATCTCAGCAAGATAAGAGCATGAATGGGGAAGCTTGCATTTAAAATGCAACAGGATGCTAAAGTGCATTGGGTGTATGAGTGGCTCATGAAGAAGAAGGTGAAGTGGCTAGTTAAAATATTGTTGGCCAGAGGACAACAAAGGCTGTTGAGAGTGTGGCTGAGGTATGTTGAAAGCCTCAGAGGTGAAGAGGAAGTGGTTCACATATGTGAGCCATAAACTAGGAAGAGTCCCAGTGATGATGAGGAGAAGAGATCAGAGAAGGGTCTCAGAAACTGCCAGGTGGGCAGTGATGAAATTTCAAGTTGCCAGGTGGGAAATGAGATGGGATCATTGGAGGATCTCATAGAATGCCAGGAGGGTAGGGAAGAAATCCCAATTTTCCAGGTGGGCAAGGGAAGTGAGATGAGATTGGTTGAGGGTATCATGAACTCAGAGGTGAGTTTAGTTCAACAAGGAGAGTTGATGGAAAAGGATCAGAATTACTTTTTGATCATTGGAGTAATTGAGATATTCCTACCAAATATCCCAGTTGAGGCTAGAGCGTGTGCCATAGGTGCAGCAACAAAAGGATAGCTAGTAGAGTCTGTCAAAGAGAAAGAATAAATGGAGCAGACATCAGAATCTACCCCAACAGAAGAAGAGCATGCAGTTGAGTTCCTCACTCCATGGTAGAAGGAGTTGGAGATGCTGCAGAATTGGTTGAACAATCTAGAGCCAATAGATGACTACCATGAGAAGACAGTCATGCAGATCATAGGAGAAGAGCATTCGACAAAATTGCTCAGAAATTTCAGCTAGGAAGTTGAACAGGAGATGACTGCAACACTGAAGCCTGCAACAGAAAATGAAGTAGAATTCCATTATGGGGAGTAGCTGGAGGAATATGGAGATGAACCATCAAGAGAACTGGAAAAAGAAAGCCTTTTAGAAAGAGAACATGAGCAACAACTCAGTGATGAGACTGCAGAGTTGAAATTTGCAGTAGAGTGGCAAGTTAAGGCCACAAGAGATGGAGAAAATCGCAAGGGGATCAAGTTGATATGCCCATCAATGAGGAAGGAGTGCAGCGGAGTAGAATGCATAAAGAGAGCTATCCATTGGAAAAAATGGACAGGGATATAAAATAAATAAGGAGGTTGATGTTGAGGTTAGTGCAAGAAGCAGTCATCAAAGGGAAGCTGAGTAGAAGGGAGCCTGCCATAGTAGCAGGGAAGAAGCAACAACAACGAAAAAGTAGTGGAGCAGATGGATAGCTCTAAAGAACAGTTTGGGATCCATGTGGATTTCAACAGAGATGGGAAGATCATGAGTATGAGATCATGAATTTTTCACAGCAGTGGAGTATGATGCAGGAGCATCTCTCCAAACCAACAACATGCTAGTTAGACAACACATCAAAGCACATTCAATAAGGGGAGAGGCGACAACCCTCTCATTTTGACCTCACTTTCAAATTTCAAATTGTAATTAAATGTTGTAAGGCTGGAAGAGCCACACCAATGCATTTGTTTAGGTAGGAGATGAAGTCGCCTTTAATGGTTGACAGGTTGATGAAGATATAGATCTGATTCGGGCTAGATGGCATTGATTGTAATTCAATTTAATTACTAAGAGTAGGTAGCTTGGAGGGAAAGGCTCAAGGAACCCCTCTTTTGTAAAAGATCTTTATATCTAGAATTCATTATACAAGGCTGGAACATATTAGAATAGAGGAAGAGAAGAGAGAGTCGAGACTCTGTCGCAGTCCGAGCTTTTTTACACATTGTAACCAGGCATTTATGTTAATGAGAAAAGAGAAGTTTTTCCTGCATGAGATTATTTGTGTGGTTATCTGTGTGCTTATGAATGAATGTCATGTGTGTGTTATTTTATGTTGTAGATGTATTTTAGATTCCATCTGCAGGTGATAGATAGACTTATCTGTCTGTCGGAGAGTTCTTTGATTTCAATTTGGGTTCTTTGTGGCTTAATGCAAGGGGTTGCATGACAGAGTGTTGAAGACTCTGTGAGCTAGTGCAAAGAGTGCACATCTGAGTTCCGTGGAATTCAGGAAAGAACGTACCAGGAGGGTGCACCAGAGGAATCATAAACTCAAAAGAAAAGCCTCAGAGTTATTGAATACTCTGGAGGTGAAGATCGTGTAGAGGAAGGCGGAGAGAGACAGAATCATTGAGGATTCTATGAAGCTCTGCCAAGAGGGCATCGAGTGAGTGAAAAGAGTGCAGAAGAAGAACTCTATTTCAAGTTTAGAGATAAGGGAAGTGTCTAGGAGAAGACACTCACAGAGTTGTTGAACACTCTGTAGCCTCAACAAGGTGTGCTTGAGCAGGAGTCACCAAGAGGATACAGGTTCCCTTCGAGGAATAAGAGGAGCAAAAAATAGAGTTACTAAATACTCTGCAAGCTATGGAAGGAGTGCTTGAGCGGAAGTTGCCAAGAGGGCACTTGCATCTCTTCAAGGGACATAAGGGATAGAGACCTTTGATGTCTAATTAGTTGAAGCTCAAGGGGACAGAGTTGTTGAACACTCTAGAGGAAGACCTGTGCAAGGAGTGCACCAAACCAACACTCGGACAAAGTGTTGAAGACAACTAGTTGAAGGCCGGTCGAGCACAAGGAGTGTGCAGGGAAGCAAACTGTTTCAAGTTTGTAAGATTAGGAGGAATAGTACCTTTGTGTACAAGGTTATTGTAGAAAGAAGTAGAAGGCTGAGATGCTTCAAGTTCCAAGCCACAGACAATATCAAGAGAGGTAGCATGAACTTGCACGTAGAGTGCTAGTGTGCGTAGGGCCAAGGTCAAGTTTCATTGACAAAATCTCAGGAGGGAAAGAGGAAGTCGAGACCCAATAGTTGGGCTCGTAGAAGGACAATCGAAGGTTGAGACCTTTGAAACATTGGAAATCTTCCAAGTTAGGAATAAATTTAAATATCAGGAGGAGGAGTGTCGACAACCACTAGGTTAGCTACAAAGGAGGAAATATGGATCGTTGAATCTCATGTCCAGACACCTAGAAGAGCATGCAGGAGGAAAAAGATCTCAGTCCTAGGATCTGGGAGCCTGTCAGCTAATAGTCGTTGGATCCATGGAATGTGCACAAGGTTTAACCATGTTGGAGTTGCACAGGAGAATGGATTTCGTGAAACGCGAAGTCTCGAAACCATCGGGACCATCCATCGTCAAAGGATAGGTGGCAGTAGATCAACATTTCGTTGACTTGCGGGAGGGAAAGGTCAAAGGGTAGAATTATATGAATTCCCAAGGCTCAAGTTCGTGAATTGATAGTGGTTGTCAGATCCAGAGGAGCGTGAGCCTTCGATTTGGTGCTCCGAAATATCGAAATTTCGGGAGTCGAAAGTGTGAAGGAAGCTACTCTCGAAAGTCGTGAGTCACGAAATCCTGATTCACGAAGAAAGGATATGCATCGTCGGATTATAGGGAAAACATAGACCGTTGATTTGGCATCGTGGTCATTGCGGGTTTGCATTTCGGGAGAATGAAGGTGAGTCACATCGGGAGTTCTCAATAGGCGAAATCCCGACGTGCTTGGGAGCTAGACCCCAGGTCCCAGATGGAGGTCACATCAGAAAGAATTTAAGGGAGGACCTAGCTAGTGCTAAGCCCCTGTCGAGATTTTGGAGATCGAAGGAGTTAGGGTGACTTGCAGCGAAAGTCCTGAAATTGCGAAACGTGAAGTGCCTTTTGGTTAGGATTGTGGTCACGGGCAGTGGTCATGTGGAGGGGAAGCTCACGTCTGGCGCTTGTGTGCACAGGCTGAGTTTCTCATTTGGACCTGTGGATATTGGTTGTGGACATCCCAGCAGGGAATCGAAGGAGCTAATCTAGCTCAGGTTTGTGAATATTTGAGACCGAGAGGTCAACAGACCCTACCGAGGTAGGGGGTCTGCGTCATGTTGACGGGTCAAATCTAAGAACCCTGTGTAGGGGTAATGAAATTGATCCTAGTGGTTGGTGGTCATGACAGAGAGTTGAAAGGTAATGCAGTGGCATCGTGTTACCCACATAGATGTTCAAAATTATGAATATCTTTCACATGTATTTGTTGTTGTAGAATTTTTTTTCTTTTCAATGCATCTATTATTGTGGTGACGCCTAGTGCCATATGACCAAATTTTTTTTGCGCTGAGGGATTGGTACTATAGAAAATTGGATTGATCCACTGTCATTTTGTACCTACTGGGATGGAATGTGTTTTTTGTTGCGTGGGGTGTGGGTCTTGAGTGAACTTGATTGAAGTATCATCTTTGGATCCCCCCTAGGGGGGGCCGTGCACTGTTCCTATAGTCACACAACCTCAACTTACTTATGATCTTGATTGTGTTTAGTGTGCATTTCTAAAGTATCCATATCCTTGGCTGGGATTGGTTGTAGATGTGTGGGCCATTCAATGATGCCTTGTTGGATGCCCGCTTCCATGATGCAAAATGGAATAAGTGTCATCACAGCCCTTTGATCATCACTGGCATAGATGAACACGTTATGAAAAGTACATTCAAATAGAAGGCAACTAACATACTTGTCCATAATGGTGCATGATATGCGCACTTGTGAAGTAGTCACTTGCATCAATTGTTGGTACTAGCTTTGAAAAATCTCATCGTGAGACTTGTGGATGGTAGGATATTTTCTTTCATGTAGTCAAAATAATTGTGATTCGTCTAAGACATGTCCACCCCTATCACATTTTTCAAAACCTAGATGGGGCCTCTAGCGCACCATGGAAAGGAGAAGTCGTATCTAGCTATAATGAAAGGCTTTCACAGAGTCCTGGGCATCCAAACAATCATCAATGAAATCATTCAGTACATATCAAGCCCATGTCATATGAACCCTTTCTATGCACCACTCAGCTACAACGACCACGTTGAATGGGCACTCCTATTTTGTACAAGTGCACAAGATCTTATAGGCTATAAATTGAATCGAAAATCAAACTAGTTGGGCGTTGATCTCTAAAATTAGTACCCCACACCTTCTGTAATGTGTATTATATGTGCCATAGATTTTGTGTTGGGAAATGTCTTTAGCGGCTAAGTATTTTTCCAACTCCTCGCCATACATGGGTAAGTTGGTGTTCCAATGGATTGTTGTTTCATGTACCAAATATTTCCCCCCTAGCCATAAGTAGCCACCATGTAGATGGGTGAGTAAAAATCAGATGCAAAGGGTCACCATCCCGCTATGCCCAAAGTGAGGGAAATCGACCAAAGACAGGATATCGACTTGTTGAAGAGGTTTTTCCAACTCTTTTTTGAGAACTAATGAATTAACATCTACACTGTGAACTTTGAGTGCATAATTGTGAAAGGCTAGGTTGGGGAACTGACTAGGGTCTCAAACATCATAATCGACAAATTGGACATTATGCACTTTTCTCGTACAGGAACCCATGAAACTTACATGCCGAGGAAATGATGACTTTGGTTTCTATTGGTCTTGGGAAATCTTAGATCTATTATGGCCTTGTGGTCTACTTGATGAATCCATAATGATTGTTTCAGTTGAATTTTGTGGATGGCTAATGACAGGTTGAAGAGATTGTGTTTTTTCTTACTTTCAGTGCTACTGTTTCCCCATACTGAAATTGTGGACCCCTTCTTATAGACATGGGAAATCTAGTACAAAGTTGGTAAAGCATTGAGTCAGAAAAAGGAAATTTGTCAGGTGGGGATGATGGTACAACTAGGAGGCATGCATGGGGGTTGTTAATAACTCAAAGTGTCATATGGTAAGCATTGATTCCCCTCAGAACAATTTTCCTTAGACCATCTCAGTCGTCATGTTTAATCATAAATGAGTGTGATTTCCATGAGGTACACCCACCTGCATTCTCGATTTGCAAGGTATATCATCCCTTTTTCATTGATGGTGCAGGATTACCATCATTATCGCCAAGAGTGAGGAGCCCCCAGATGGGGTTTGAACATTTACTGTTGATCATCAACTTAATATCCTCTTCCATAGGTAGTGTATGACAGACACATTATTGTCTTAATGCATGAAAATATTGGGACCACAGAACATTGTTGGTGATAGATAAATATTCGTATATGCACAAGTATTACTCATCGGGGGCACCATGCATGTTCTCATGCACCCCAAGGGGGTCCATCCTTGGTTAGCTAGTTACAATGACCCCTCATGGGATAAAATGCCTTTTGATACGTATCCCTTCGACCAGTTTCATCCACTACGAGACCGATCTTAACCCTATTGGATCCAAGGGTATCAACGAAATCCCCCCTACTTCTTTATTCTTGTGGGATTCGTTTGATTTCTCAATGGGGTTAAGTATAATTGAATGAGAAAAAACCATACTTCGTGCACATGGTTCCTTTATGCACATTGTGGGAGAGCATGGATCTGGGGGAAGAGGATTATTTTTGGGAAGTATGCACAGGGCCTTTAGGTATCTGTGGCATGTCTCGTGTCGTTGCATGGCTATCCACCTCCATTCACAATGACACATCTACCGATTCATATCTACATATGGTATGAATCTTTCACACATGGATGCCTCTATGGTTACCCATTCTCGATAAGGTTCCCAATGTGTGGTCCACCATCATGGAAGAATTCATATGAGAACTGTATCAAGAGCTCAAACCTGGTGGTGTTCGAGAATGTGTTATATCCAGGAAATAAACACATCCACCAAATCCAACATGTCAAGCCGATAGGACCCAAATTCTTCCTCCCGCAACTCAACATAGATATGCACAAATCACCTTGTTGAGAACTCATACAACTTTTTCTGCCACCTTTCCATGGATTCTTCAGAATCAATGTCATATGACCTCATGCTCCACCAATTTAAATCTCCATATGTGATGGGGTTGACATATTATTCCCT
Organism: Picea glauca; assembly: GCA_000966675.3. Lineage (NCBI taxonomy): Eukaryota > Viridiplantae > Streptophyta > Pinopsida > Pinales > Pinaceae > Picea > Picea glauca. The sequence continues at coordinate 216,040 of JZKD02S0089674.1, read as the reverse complement.
ATGCCTAATAATCTTATAAAAATTTTCAATTATAGATCTCTTCACTTCCTCATCCACTGGTTAATTATATCTTTTTCCCTCATTAAGATCTAGAGGCATAACTACACATAGGGTGTATGTCTCAAACGACATCTGCCTCTTCTATTGAAAAATATCTAACAACCCTTGTTATCCTCTGATACCATGTTGAGATTACCTTACCCAACGCCCAATAGTTATCTCAAAATAAAATCACTTTATCTACTAAAAGTACATGTGATTAATCATCTAAACATTCAACGAAAACATAAAATAGGAAACCAAAATCTCACACACAAGACACCAATATTTAAAAAGTAAACTACCCCTGGAAAAAACCCCTTAGGGAAAACCAGTTCCAAGATGATTTTATTAAGGTCAAATAAGGGCTCTCGTAACAGGTAAAATGGCCCACTAAGATAAATACAACAATAGACAAACCTGGCCAAGTCTACTCTATCATATGACCCCTGAACAACATGTTTTTCCAGGTGTATGCGATTTTCCTTCAGCTAACATGCGTACATACATGATTGTCTCCACTGTGAATTGTGTACATGTACAAAAAACCTGTATGGACACTTATGTATGACACACCCTTTTCCTCTAGCTTCTATCCTCTAAAACCAACCTGCAACTACCTTTTCTCTCTCTTCTCCTTGACCTGTATGATCTCTAGATGAAATTCTTTCTCCACTTATCCAAGACCTTTAATCATGGTCCTTTGTGATCCAAACCTCTTTTCTTCAACACTTGGATGAAATATCTTCACCCAACATGTGAGATCTCCTCACTCTCGTGTAAGAAAAATTCCTTCTCTTCTTATACACTTTTCACACTAGTAAAAATCCTTCTTTTCTATTCTCAACCTTGGTCTCTCACCAAAGTGACTTCCTCTCAAACTCCTGACTGGGTCGACTCCCTCAACAAAATTGACTTCCTCCCGAGTGAATTCTCCTTTACCCTAGCCTTTCTTTTATAATCATGATTTACAATCTATTTCTAATCTCTAAAGTGATCTATGACTGAGATTACTTCTCACACTCACTTGGGATTTAGATTACATGATGCATGTTAAGCATGTTCCTTAAATAAATTAGTTCGCTAATAAAAACACTTTTACTTTAATTAATTCCTTTTAATTGAAGTAAACTCACACTAGGATTTCAACGACTTCCACATGCTAGACACATGCCAATGCGGAAGTATTTGTTCGATGCTACCACTAACATCAAAACTCCCTCTTAGCAAGGAAGGTACTTCTCCACCCTAGAGTTGGCTATATCTTAGCTACTAGATCCTCTACCATGCCTGATCTCCAATCCACTTGTTTGGTTTCTCCCTCTGACACAAAAGGTATCCCTTCCATGATGGTCTAACCTATCTTTGAAGACTCACTACCCTTGAACATTCTCCTAGAAGCCTCCTAATCCTAAGAATCATGCATGGCCATCTTATACCATGACTCCTTCTCAACAAACTTGGAAGGATGCTCCTTTCCACCTAAACCTAAAGGTTGAATCCCTCTAAGTTGCTCAACCTTCGAAGCTACCTTCTCCTTGTTCTCTTCCACTATACTATTTGCAATCTTCTCAAACTTGTGCTTCCTTGATTGACTGGAAAGAGCAAGGTTCTCATCATCATTCTTGTGTCGACCTCCATTCAGTTCTTCATCTCAAAGTTCCTCTTGAATGAAGTTATCCCACAACCTTGACCAATATGGGAGATTCTCTCATGCCACGATCCCTTTCATGAACAATGTCCAATCCTTCCTGAAGCCCTTGAGCATTGTCCTCGCCATCTCTGAATCATGCACTGTCTCCCCAACTGTAGTGAGTTCATCTTGAACCTATCGGATTTGGGTGAGATAATTTGTCACCGTATCTGATCATGTCATCTTTGTGTCCGTTAGAGTCTCTCTCGACACCATTTTGCGATTCTCATCCTTTCTCTGAAATAAACTCTTTAGATCCTCCCACATGTCCCTGTCGGTGTTCTTCCCCAATAAATGAGGGATCAAGTAATCCTTCGCTCCATCTAGAATGATGCATCTAGCTTTCACATCCCTTTGATTATGGATGACCAGATATGTCACATTTTTTGGTGGAGTTATTTGAGTATTAGCAAATTCCCATATCTCGTTCTCCATCAACACTAACATGATTCTCTCCTTCCAAGGACTGTAGTTGGAAACCCTATCCAACATATCCTCAAATCATAATCCACTTGCCATCTCCTAGATCTGATCTGATAACCCTCTGTTGAAACTGATCATGTATTGTCCTGTACGGACTTGTATGTGACTGTCACCACTGCAACCCACATATGTATGCAATTCGACCCAATGAAAATCATGTATGTATGTGATGGTTACCATTGTGACCCGCATATACCTCCGTACACCTGCAAAAACAAAAACCCATGTTCTTCCTCTATACTATTATTTCCCTGAAATATGTCCTTTGATTTCTACCTTTTGGTTATCGATCTGTCAATATCTTGTTGCAACTGTTGAGATATATGCTCTTGGTTTCCTCCCTTCAAAGACTAGGCTCTGATACCATGTTGAAAAATCTCCACCAATCCTTGGTATCGTCTGATACCATGTTGATATTCCCTTACCCAACACCCAACAATTAGCTCAAAATAAAATCATTTTGTCTACTAAAATCACTATTGAGTAATCAACTAAACATGTAGTAGAATCATAAACTAGGTAACCAAAATATCACACACAAGACACCAATATTTTTAAGTAAACCACCCTTGAGGGAAAACCAGTTCCAAGATGCTTTTATTCGGGTCAAATCAGGGCTCTCGTAATAGGGAAAATGGTCCAGTGAGAGAAATACAACTACAAACAAACCTGGCCAAGTCTTCTCTGTCATACAACCCCTAGACAACACACTTTCCGAGGTGTATGAGATTCACCTTCAGCTGAACCACGTACATACACGATTGTCCCCATTGTGAATCATGTACATGTACAAAAAACCCGTACATACACTTCTATACAATGCACCTTTTTCCTCTGGCTTCTATCCTGTAAAACCCACTTGGGACTTCCTCTTCTCTCTCTTCTCCTTAACCTATATGATCTCTAGATTAAATTCCTTTCCATCTATCCAATAACTTGAATCATGGTCCTTTGTGATCCAACCCTCTCTTTATCAACACTTGGATGAAATCTCTTCACCCAACATGTGAGATCTCTTCACTCTCATGTACGAAAAATTCCTTCTCTTCTTCTACACTCCTCACACTAGCAAAAGTCCTTTGCTATTATCAACCTTGGTCTCTCACCAAAGTGAATTCCTCTCAAATTCTGAACTGTTTTGACTCCCTGAACACAAGTGCCTTCCTCCTGAAGTGACTTCTCCTTTACCTTAGCCTTGCTTTTATAATCATGAGTTACAATCTATTTTTAATATCCAAAGTGATCTAAGACTGAGATTACTTCTCACACTCACTTGATATTTAGATTGCATGATGCATGCTAATCATGTTCCTTAAATAATTCAATCCACTAATAAAAACACTTTTACTTTAATTAATTCCTTTTAACTAAAGTAAACTAACACTAGGATTTCATGACTTACACATGCTAGACACATGCCAATGCGGAATCACCTATTTGATGCTACCACTCACATCAACATATTCTTCAAATTCAACACTGCATTGTTATTGAAGGCCCAATCAATGCCAAGTAGTGAAAGATAGGGATCATAGTCATCCATAATCTTTATGACTTCAAAGTCATCCTTTGTCTTCACCCCTTCTATATTCGCCTCAACTTTCTCTAGTCGGTCTATCAGATAGATCATGTATTGGTTTTCCAACCATAGATGGATGGGAAACTAGAACAAGATTAGTTTACCCATTGACTCCTAGGATTTCTTTGAAAAACATGTTCACGTCGGACCCCAAATACAACATGACTTCATCCATGTCAAACCCACCAAGCTCCTTTTTCATATTGAACTCACACCCTGTGTGCTTCTGCTTACTAACTTGACATGGATCTCTTTCTGGTAGGGGGGATAATATAGTTTTAACCCTCCCTTGTTCCCCCATGTAGGTGGCTAACATATGTGTCAAATTCCTTGCAACATCAGGATCATTTAGCAATCTTGAACAACAATGCAGGAAATTACTTACTTGATCTTCATTGTTGGTCTTACGACCTAAGTTGCGTAATGATTCTTCATGCGCAGCATGCTTCAAATCCTCAACGCGATGCTCCTCGATCACACTTTGCTCGATGTGATGCAACTCTTCCTATTTGTGCACTTCCTCCAAGGACCTTTGTGTCACGCACTATATTTCTTCATGCATGCGAGCTTCTTCCAAATAAATTTGCATTAGGCATTGTAAATTTTCATAGGTACAAGCCTCTTTTAGTGACCTATGAGTCACACATTGGACTTCTTCACGAATCCAAGCCTCCTCAAGTGACCATTGAGTCGCGCGTTGCAACTCTTCTTGCGCTCTTTATTCTTCGAGGGCTATCTGCGCATCACACAAAAAATGCTTCTGTTGAGCAACATCAAATTTAGGATGGGGTTGCATGGCCCTTATGATTTTCCCCTTCGACATTGAACCCAATATTTCACCATGCTCTAAGTCCATTCCTGTCTTCGCTCCTCCTCAGGTTACCACTCGAACATCTACCTCCACATCCTTCTTCTTATTTTCATGCGGCTCTGCATGCACCATGTTGCAATGTGTCTTCTTTTCTTCCCACTTCTTCAATAAGTCAGGAAAGTCCTCTGTGACATGTTTGAACCTATAATAGTATGCACAAAGCATGCACGGTTTGGTAAAAAACCATGATACATGACCGACCTCTCCAAAATTGAAACAAGTGGGGGGGGCTACCTCTCCCTCCTCCATATCCTCATCCGCGACCATGCCCATATCCTCCTATGGGACCTCCTTAGTATCTTCCTCTCTCGGAACTTCCATGATTACCACCCTTTTATTCTTCTTGTACCCAAAATGCATAGCAGGTATTGTCTTGCATCAACTAGAGTGACCGACAGTTGTTGAGATCATGGCGCACAGATTTATAGAATTCGCAGAACGGAGTATGATTTGTTTTCTAATACTTTTCCAAAGTTGGGTAGCAGGGTGGTACATGGTCCCAGTGTCTGCAAATATCACACCATTTCATTTAAGGATCAGTTGGAAATGGACTCGGTGCTCTCGTTACCACATAGCTTCCAAGCATAGGGAAATCGTCCCCGCGATGCCCCTCTGATCAACATGTGGTACACCATATGTGATCATGCATGACTTTTGTATTTTCCATATCTTGCAACCACATCGTTAGATTGGCCAATTGTGACTATGCTTGTGCCAATCCTACTGATGTCTTTGCCCCTCCTGGTGTAGCCTCTAAGCACATTTTAATCTCCACGACCTCTGCTTGAGTCGTCACCTTCTATTGGGTGAGCAAGAATCAGATATGGGGGAGTAACCCTATAATCTAACTGCTAGGTGTCAGGATTCTCAACATTGATACTCTCCTTGATGAAGTAGCAATGAATTCACCTTATTCTTCGCTAGTCTCTTCTCTTTTATTTCCTTATACTCTTTCTCCTACTCTAATCACCTCACTATATGTTTTTCTCTCTTCTTGATTACAAACATGAAAGGGGGGTGATTCAAAGGGGGGTAAGTCAATATTCTTCTGACATTCCTTGTGAGATGATCCAAAGAGTTTCCTACTTGCAATCGTGCAAGAATATATACTATCGCCAATTCTCCTCCCCCACCACCAAGGGAGCCTCCGTCTTCTTCTCCTTTTCCTGCACTTCTACTTTACGCCTCATATTCCTCTGAGGTTGCAGCACTCTGCAATAGCCAAGGGGATCAAACTTCATCTTTGAGGCCCCTTTTGCTACTACGACTAATACTACTGCTCGTATCCCCACTAGACACCCTACTCTCAATGTCATGCCTCTTTGTCGGCATACCTTCACCTGTGCTCATTTCAGGCACAACACACTATTCTACACTTCCTCTTGGTGTAGTATCTTTTCTATTCATCTTAGTCCTGACTCCTCGTCACGTGTCCCTAGACAACTTCTTTCCACTCCTCTATTCTATTTTCCTCCTCAACTCAACTCTTATTGTGTATCTCTTGACTCTCTCTCTCTCCTTTGCTCCTCTGGTCCATTCCATTCCTCACCTCATTTCAACAACTTATAAATCCTCCTCAATGGATACAACTCCTTCCTCTTTTTCCCCCATCTTTGCAACCCCCCCAGCACTAGGAGAGTTTACTCAACCATCCTATCGGGATCCATGCACATTATCCCTTTCTATATGAACACCATCTTGATCCAAAGTGGGATTTCTTCCAACATTCATTTCCTCAAACCTTCTGGGATTTTTCTCTCAACCTCACTAAAAGAATCTATGTACTCCACAACAAATTAAATAATATATCCTTCTTTTACTCAAGCAAACCATAAGTTAATGGATCAATCCCACTTGTTTTCCAATGTCTTCATCCTATAAAGTGTGGCTTGATCCCAAACCACTGGCTCTAGAGTCCACAGAGAAAAATTGGTAGCAGTCTTCATTTTCAACCATTCATACAATAAACATGGAAATTTGGTAAAAAAAATATCATGCATATCAATGTAGAGGTACTTATTATTCCATCACTTTACATTCACTCTCAAACCTTGAGTTTCTCATTGGGAAAACTCATATTCCTTTGTAGTTAACCAATCTTGAATTTCCTCCTGAGATGGAAGCCACCTCATTTCTCGCCTTCATCATTCAATACAATAATTTCAAGTCCCGAAAACAGAACCATTTTTTGGCTTGTTTCACGCTTGCACACATTCTTTGTAATGTTGGGGGGTTAAGACCTAGGTTTTGTCGAGAATTGAACCAAAAAAACCCCAAAGCATCGACATATCAATCTTCAACCGAGGCTGAAGAAAGTCTCCCCTGAGATGCTATGAGGATCACAAAGACCATTTGGTCTTGTGTCGAGGATGAAGGGATAAACACTCAAAGTTCCATCTAGCTTAACATCCAGACACTCCATAGATAACATTCTACTATTATTAATATGAAAAAACAATACACACACATACCCAAATACCACATGAGAGACACGTGATAGATTAGAATCATTGTAGCTTTATTATTCTCCTCATTCCATCAAATACATGTATGCATTAAGAAAAACATACTTGAAAACAACAGATTCTCATGTCCTCTTTAGATAATTCCCCTGATTTACAATACATTGCATCATTCACATCCTTTGAGACCTTGGACATATGACAGACTCATACTTACAAATGGAAGCATTACAACATTACAATACTACAAAGACTTAGAGGGATCTCTTCAGTAATAGACAACAACAATGACCCGGTGAATCAACTGAACACTAACAACAACTTTCTCTCTATCGTCCTTGCTTCTATTTATATCTTTTTTTCTCTAGCTCTCAATCTCTTTCAAATCTGCTCCATTCGTTCTACTAATTAACCGCCTCACACACTTCTATCACCTTCCTGCATTCCACATATCCTTTCTGGAATCAGGAAAATCTTAACTTCCTCGCTAGCTCATCTTTTGTTTGCTCCACTTTCCCTTGTGTCGATGGCAATAATCATTCTAAGATATTTCACGATGATTCCTTTCTTGATTCCGCCATGCATCTTCATGATTTTTGGTGCACATCCAAAACTCGGTCCGAAGCACACTTCTTGTCAATCCTTGCGCAATTGCTTGGGCGTGCACAAAACTAGAATGGGCATGCATAACTTCTTTTGTGCACGCATGCGATATTAACCCAAAACTTTGGGTGCCAGCAACAATTTGTATTTGAATGCAACAAACTAAATGATCCACCTTTAACGGTTAAAGGTTGATGGTATATGGCCATTTGAAGGCAAATTTGTTGTATTATTGTTGTACAAAACCACTATGAACAATTGAATGATTAGTAGAGGCCTAATCTTTGTGGTCTAGATATTTGTTTTGACTAAATTGGTAATTGAGCCAATTTTACTACTTGTTATCTATTCCTTAGTCGTTATTGAAATGTTTCAAGTGATAGTATTGTGTATTTGAGAATATATATATGCATACATAGCATTGTAACTAAAAAGGAGTTATTATAGGAATCAATCTTGTACTTGTGTTTTTATTATCATTAACCCTCGTGACATTTACGAGTGGATTACATGACCAAGAGGTCAGATTGACAAATTAATATTGAAACATAGATTATGTATATTAGTGACTATATGTACAGATATGAAGATGGAAGCTCAATTTCATATTATGTATTTTATGTTGTTAATGTGTGTGTGTGTCTGTCCACTTTTCCAGGCTCTATGCTTTATTTTAGGATAATGTCTTAGATGGGCATTACATCTTCCTTAGATGATCTAGATGGAGAGCAGTGCAACTACCAACCACAATAGTGATTGGTAACCCCTAGAAACTCAATTGGATTTAACTCTTTAATCTGTGGCCTCCTCCTAAAAAACATGCCTTAGATGAATAGTTCAACCAATTGAGTTGTCCCTTGATACTTTATAGTAGAAAATTCATATTCAAGTGACATATTTTTATTTAAGATTCCTTATTTCATTGTTATGCCTTAAAGGATTATGTTACATGGAAGTAGAGCTGATGCATTGGAATAATTAAGGGTGAGTAGATAGAAAGTATTATGTAATGATTTTTCACTATTATTCACAATTATTCCAATAAATTCAAAAAACCTTATGCATTTAAGGGTTGAGATCTTCCACATATTTTAACATTTGGTTGTTTTATTTGCCTTATTTTTGGAAATGATATCTAAAGAGTTTAGTTTTTTTTCTTAGTATAATAAGTATATTTGTATAATAAGTATATTTGTAGAAGGTCCAAAATTTCATAATGTATCCTTAAAACATTAATATGATTTTTTTTTATATATATATATTTAAAATAAAATTAGGAAACCATTAAAACAACTTTAAATTTATTCAATATATAGAGAACATTATATATTAATATATTTTCTTCAATATTTTTTCCATAAAATATATCAAATAAAAATAAAATCCTATTTTCAAGTCTATTAGACTTTGGTGCATGGTTTGAAAAAAACTCATAATTATAAAAATGTTTAAAATAATATTAAATATTTAAAGTCAAATAGAATATTGATGGGGGCAGTTTCCTTCTTCAACCATATTCATAATCATTTTTTATTCAAATGTGTAGAACCTATTCAAAAAAGTTATTGTTTTATTTTTCTAATTGATTCATAAAGGGTGGTTATGTATTGTTTTTTTAAATATATTTGATGCACATATATGAATTTAATTGCTAAGTAGTGTGTCCGTTGTTGAAAAGAGAATTAAACATTAAAGTTGAGTTATTCTAAATGAATAACAATTATTCTAAGAAAGATAATTCTCGACTTACGCGAGTTATAGTTATTAGTTATGAATCAAATTATTTTGATTTCTTATTAATTTATTTAGATTTTGTAACCATTTTCAAAGTTTTGTTAAAATTTTATAGTAAATTTAATTTGTTTTTAAAAAATAAATTTATTATTTTGTTTATGAAATTTAATAGATTTAATTTTTGATTGATTCAATGATATATGATTTGATATTATTCCAGTAAAGTGTGTTACTAAGTTTTTAGCTAATTATTAAAATTAACAAATCATTTAAAAAACAATTTTTTTATTGATCATTTTATAGTTTTTTTGTGATAATGCTGCAATTGAGTTGAAAATATAGTAATAGGTTAAGATCTTATCTTTCTATGTCCTTTTGGATTTGAACTTGTGACTTTTTAAAAGGAAACACATATTCTTAACCATAACTTGTGACCTCTTAGAAGGAAACACATATTCTTAACTATTAAACCCACTCAAAATATATATTTTAGTAGTGGTTGGTATTATACATCTTAACACTCCCTAAAAAAAAATCCATTCTCTCTCAATTTTGATCCACCATCACTAACTAAGAAGATATTCTCTGATGACATACACATAGTTCATAGCTTCAAGCCACTGCATATAAAGCCTTAATCATCTCTCCAACACTAACAACCACTTATCCCTTTACTAAGCCTGATTCTACACAAACTTTTGAGGGTGGGGGAGAACCCTCAATCCGTCTCCCTTTTGTCCATATGAAGGAAGAAACCCTCACCTCTTTCTTGCTTAGTGGACCTCCATGTGGTCTGACCTACTATCGCTCACGCATACATTGTCAGGGAGTAGAACAATTGAAATTTGTTACAAAACAATGGCCAATGTTTAGGTAGTTACTACAATTAATGTTGGAAAGTTTTTATGAAAGAACACTATGTAAGGATATGTGTTATAGAAATAGAAATATATATGGATTTTTTGTTGGTCATTGTTTGGGGTGGGGAATATTAGAGAAATGTATTATGAACTCGTTCAACCAATTTCTAAAACTTTGTTTTAAGTTGAAGAAATGATAAAATCTTATATTTGCTCATATTTTGTATTTTTAATAAAAACCTCTCCAATAAATTATAAGAATGTAGAAATACACCATCTTGGACACTCAATTTGACTCCTTCAAGTAGGTCAGATCCTATTCCCTTTTCCTCTTACAAATCATCCCTTGACTTTGGATTGATTAACTGATTTTAATGATATTTATGACGCTGAATAGTCCAAGGGATCAAAAGAATAATAGTCTTAATTTATCTTCACACTCTTTTCAATGTAGAATTTTTTGTCGTGAATTTCAACTAGAAGATTAGCAATCTGGTTGATCTTATCCCATCAAAAAGCTGGTGCATATTGTCAATCTTTAAACTGTTTTTATACTAACTCCCAATATCTTCATAAACTACACATTCCAATCAATCAATCATTTGAATATATCTTCTTTCACGAAAGGAAAGGCTTGAATTCAATCGATCATGGGTTTATCGTAGTCAGTTTCCTCATGGCTCCTTGGCGTGCTAGCAATTGAACGCTCGAGTGTGATTTTCGTCAAGGTTGTGTTCCTTAGACCCTTTAGCATAGAGTACTGAACAAAATGCCTGAGGACTTGGCCCTTACTTTTACTTTAGGAGTAGCATCCTGAAAAACCTCCGGGAAAAGCTAAAACACAAAAGTAGGAGTCGTCCTGCCTTAGAGAAAGAAAGGGCAGGACAATTAGGGATAATGAAGCGGGGACCATCCTATCCCTCACTAAGTTCGCGTTGGACGGGAAGCTGCAGGCTCATCTCAAATGGGAGTCATGGATAATGGATAAGTTACTAGTTGATAAGACACAGTTCTACACATTGCTGTTGAGTGCATATTGTTTGCTAGATTGTTGATAATTATTATCTGTTTTTCTAAAAGCAGTTTTTTTTTATATTTAATTGAATCAAAGGAAACTTTCTGTTACATATAGGTTTGAAGCCATTACAACAATATACTTATTCATGTTATTTTTTATGGGAATTGAACCCAGGTGAGGAGGATAACAACATCCTCACAACCATTCACAACTATCTACTTCTTTCTGTCTGCATGCAATGTATAAAAAAATATACATAGTAGACATGATGTCCCTCTGAAGCCCACTCAATTGCATATCTAAATGGCAGGATCATTGGTAGAAAAATGATTTTTGGATAGTCTTATATATATGTCGTAGTTTAAAGGTTCTACATTTTGGTTTTAGTTTTTTTTTTGACATTTTTAGCTAAAAGTTTTAAGAAATGATGATTTTTTCTGGGGATTTGAGTGATTATTTCTGTATAATGGGAGTGTCTCGGGAGTTTGAATCCATTTCTGCATTCAGAAATGAATTTTGAACAACAAAAAATAGTGATATCGCCAGATTCAGGCTAAAAAAACCATTTAGTAGAACAGCTAGGCAACTCCATTTTTTTATGTTTGTTAGACTAGAAAATGTCGGATATGCAGATTTGAGTGGTTAAGTCTATATATTCCGAGTGCACTTTTTCCACAAGCTGAATCCATTTATACATTCAGAAATGCAATTTAAATAACACAAAATTGAGATTTCATCTAAATTTTTATATATATGCAAATTTGAGTGGTTAAGTTTATATATTCTGAATGCACTAGAAATTTTTTCATAAGCTGAATCCATTTATGCATTCCAAAATACAATTTAAACAACACAAAAATTAGATTTCATCCAAATTTATATCACAGATTCCAATAATAAAACAAAACGTAAAACAATTAACTTATATATATATATATATATATATATATATAAATGAGATTTCGTTAACTTGGTATACTTCGGACTGTGGGGATATTATTAATGTTGACATCCAATCTTATTTTATGATGGTATTGATTCATTTGTCTCACACTCACATAACATGCATTGCGTTGAGTTGCCTTGCAGATCACTCATTTTCAATGCAGATCACTCATTTGTTAGATTTTTCTTTTTCCGTAACCAACGAATTTCCCTTATAGAAAATATTTAGCCTAACTTCTCTAAGCTGTTTACAGCCTCAATTTCTTTACGAAGTTATATTCAATTTCTTTTTACATCGTTATATTCAGAAGAGGAATGAATAGCTATACATTTTAATAAATTTATTCAAATTATATAAATTATATTTTGGAAGAATTTTATGAAAAAACCATAGTGAAATATAGACGTAGAAGTTATATTAGGTAGTTCGAAGAGGAAGGGACGAATAGTTTATACCTTTTTCTGCATTTCTTTTGTATTTAGTTATAATCAAATGTATTTAGTTATACGAGTATATTTCAAAATGAAAATTTGGCTTATTTTAAGATTACCAAGTTTTATGCATTAAATGCTTATTATTTAAAAAAAAAAAAAAAAAGTCGTTGACTTACTTCAAGTTTGAATCTCTTGTTTCCCTTGAGTTTAGGCCCACTAAACTATGTTCAATGGTAAAGAAAACTCTTCTTATTAATTTTTTTATGTTGATTTTTATAATCCTAAGACTATAACCAAGTAAATATTTTTTCAATGAATTTTATGATATCCTTTCAAATATTTTGTTTTTTAGTTGTTTTTATAAAAAATTGGGTATAGCCTCTACCCTATCTAAAGCCTATCCTTTTATCCTTTTAATAGAGATTTAGATTTTTCTATGTAAGTATTATTTTAACATTTTATAGTAGAAATAATTGAGTTTCCCTTTAATAATTTTAGTAATTGAGTGAAAACTAGGCATTAAAGTATATTGTTCATCTAGATACTTTAGATTACTCTAATTTATCTTTAATTCAATTTTTTTCCCACCAAACATATTTAATGCATACATATTCAATGCATATACAATAATAATAACAAGTTTTAAATTACGTGTGACTTAATTCTTTTCATGTTCTTTAAAAAAAAAATTGGATTCATAACTAATCACATGTTCATTAAGAATTTTATTGATTCCTTCATTGCAAGCATTTATATATATACCATAAAATTTTCATTTAATATCATTCATCTTTAGAATGAGTATATCATAAAATATTTATTTAATATCATTCATTTTGATCCAGGAGGATCTTAGTGGTTATCCACCTTGTCCAATTGGCTCAAAATATTTTTTTTGACAACTTATTATTTTTAGCAGTTTTTCGATTCCCAAACTTTCGGGGCCATTTTGAGGATCTAAATGAAGTTTTTTCACGATCGGGCACCTCAATGATGGTCAATGACTTTGATTGAGCCCCCTAAATGAAGCTCCTTGTCAATACATTTCCAACGAGCTATCGTGCGCCCTAAACGAAGACCGTATGCACAAGTTACGACCTTGAGAAGTTAATGTACTAACTTACCCCAGCGGGGCCCACATGACTTTTAGTGCTTCATCTCCTAGGGTTAGGTTTTTGGATGTCTATGGTTTTGGAATTCATTTTTATTGTAAAAAGACATTCAGATCCTTATTGTACTCATCTTATTGTGAATGCCCGTGGCTGCCACATCTCTTCTCAAAGATAAGCTGCCACCATTCTAGAAAGCTTGTTTTCAACATATTTATTATTTAATAGAAGTCAAGTTTTATTGTATCTATGTTATTGTTCATTGTGTCTCTGTGTTAAATTCATAAATCTGTGGTTTCATTTCGTTTCGCTCATAAATCTGGATCAGTGGTATCAGAGCAGTCTGCTCCTTGTCATTTTTTTAATGCATGTCCCTGACGCGGTCAAGGTATAGAGAGTTGGGTCTCGAGCTTGTTTCTCTTGAGGAAAACTACTTTCGCACACCCAAGAAACCGTCCATGGCGGGTGAAAAAAAATACAATGGGACCAAAGATCCTTTCAAAATGTTGCTCGAGGAAGCCCTTGAGTGACAGAGGAACGAGATGATGGAGAATTTTGCACAAATCCTTCAATGACTCCCGAAAAGCAATACATCTGCCTCAAGCGGAGGCGCCACCCCCTTCAAGGTACAAATCAATTTTGATATTGATATATTTGAAGGTCAAATACATGCAGATGTTGTAGATAAATGGTTAAACCTTCTTGAAAGGTATTTTTTTGTCCACAACTTTTTCGATAGAGAAAAGATTACATTTGTGCTCCTCAAGGCCGTCCCCCATGTTAAAGATTGGTGGGAGACCTTATGTGAGCAAAAGGAAATAGAGGGTTCCACATTATTTGCAGTTTCACCCACTTGGGGTTCCTTCAAGGATGCTATTAAGGAACAATACTACCATGTTGGAAGTTATGACGACTTGTATACAAGATGGACCACACTGCGGCAGGAAAGAGACCAAATCATGTCAAAGTTCACCAATGTCTTCCATACCTTGCACACCAAGATAGATATCAAATATTTTGAGTGACATATGATGCTCAAGTACCGCGATGGTCTGCATAGATACATCCGGAAAAAAAGAAGTTTTTGGAAATCTCGTCCTTGGGCACAACTTATCGATACATCGTCAAAATTGAGTAGAAGCTTAAATAAAAGACGCGACGGTTTGGGTCTGGGAACCCCTCATAGCAGAATCAGGGCAAGGAAACCCCAACCCGTAGAACAAAGGATAGAGAAAAGATGGGAAACCTCAGGACAACCAGTCCAAGGCACAAGAAAATAAGGACAATGGGAAGATGAAGAAAGATACCGGGAAGTGGTGCGACTTCCATAAGAGCCCCTGGCATAACATTTTTGATTTCCACTCAAAGCAATCATTGGTGGATTAGGTAAAATCCTTTGAATCAGATGCAAGTTCTGACTCTGAGTCAGAACCAGAAAAGGGGATAAAGATCATTGACGCAAAACCCAATGCCATCGTTGCTACCACCAAGATTCAACCTAATGAACCCAATGAGCCAGAGGAAGGAGAGCGCCTCTTTCATTCACATATGTGGGTGAAAGGCACTCTGTTTTACTTCATCATTGATAGCGGTATCCATAAGAACCTCATCTCAGCAGAGGTCATCAAGCAGCTAGCCCTACCAACAATGTCGCACCTACAACCCTACACCATCGGATGAATCTGTCAAGGAAGCAATCTTCCCGTCAACCAACAATGTCGTCTGTCGTACGACATCAAGCCATTCAAAGATGAGGTATTGTGTGATGTTTCTCCCCTTGAATTTTGTGATGTTCTTTTGGGCCAACCTTATTTATGGAAACGTCATGTTGTATATGAGTCTAGGCCACGCAATGTTATTATTACTTTGAACATGAAATTGTACAGGATACTCGAGGTAGTCTCACCTAGTCCCATTTCCTTGATCTCTGCCAAGCAATGTAGGAAGGTCATTTATCAGACCGAGAAGTTTTTCTTCTACGTGATTCTATCTCAGAGTGAGTGAAAGGTTGCAGCCACATCCATGGCCTTCGCAGCTGACCTCTTCACGCAATAGAAGCAAGTGGATAAGGTCATGGAAGAATACAAATACATATTCTCATCACATATTGGGGTACCTTTGCACTGTTAGGTCAAGCATCCCATCGATTTGATCCCCGACACAACGCTGCCCAATGGGCCAATCTATCGTGGCTCTCTACTAGAAAATGAGGAGATCAAGTGTCAAATCCAAGAACTTCTCCACAAGGGGCACATCTAACCCAACTCATCACCTTGTGGAAGCCCAATCATGCTAGTGCAGAAGAAGGATGGGACCTAGCGAATCTTCATTGATTGCCAAGCCCTAAATAAAATCACAGTCAGGAACCAGTACCCGATTCCCCGAATCGATGATCTCCTTGATCAGCTCAAGGGGGGGGAATAATTTATTAAGATTGATCTGAAGTTTAGCTACCATTAGGTCCCAATAGAACATACAGATGTATGGAAAACTTCCTTCAAGTCAAAATAAGGTCTTTTTGAATGGATGGTCATGCCCTTTGGTTTAAAAAATTCCCCAACAACTTTCATGAGGATGATGGATGATATCTTATGGCCTTTCACCAATTATTTTATAGTGGTGTATCTGGATGACATCCTCATCTACAACAAGACTTGGGCAGAACACTTGCAACGTATTCAACAAGTTCTACACACTCTGCGGAAACAAAAGCTATATGCCAACTTGGAAAATGATTCTTCGACATGGATAGGGTCCAATACCTAGGCTACATTGTTGATGTGCATGGTGTGTATGTTGATACAACCAAGATCCAAGTCATCCATGATTGGCCAGCCCCAACCATGCTCACTGAGCTTCAGAGCTTCTTAGGACTTGCCAATTTCTATTGTAGGTTTGTGTTGGGATTATCCCATATTGCATGAGCCCTTAGTCAAATAAGCAGGGGAGGTGGTAAGGAAACATTTGTGTGGGGTCTATCCCAACATAATTTTTTTGATGATATGAAGTAATGCTTTTTCTCAACCCCAATGATTTCATTACTTGACCTGCAACAACCCTTTGAGATTGAGACAGATGCCTCAGCCTATGTTGTGGGCACATTCATCACTCAGCACGACCACCCTGTGGCCTATCATAGTGAGACACAATCATATGTCATCTGTAAGTACCCTACTTATGACAAAGAAATGTACTCCATTGTGAAAGACTGTCGTTAGTGGAGGCATTACATTCTCAGGAAGGAGATAGTCATCCAAACTAATCATAAGTCACTGCAGTTCATGCAGACACAAGACAAATTGCAGAATGACCTCCATCAGAAGTGGTTCACATATTTGCAACAATTTCACCTCAACATCAAGTATAAAACAGGGAGTACCAACCGAGTCGTTGATTGCCTCAACTAACGTCCAGTCGTGACACTCACCACAGTATTAGAATCTTGCGACCACAAGACCTCCAGATGGCCCCACCTCTATGAGACAGATAGTGACTTCACCAACACCTACCAAATGTTGGGCACAAACACAACTGTCAAAAATTTCCATCTTCAATATGGGCTACTGTGCCATCTGAGCCATCTCTATGTTCCATCAAGAGAGTGAGAAAAGTTGATTTTGGAAGCCCACTACAGTTGGGTGGAAAGACACTTCGGCATGGAAAAGACAATGGAAGTGTTGCAATGACATTTCTACTGAACGAAACTTCGACAAAATGTCAGCAAGTATATCTGGTCATGTACTGCCTCTGCTATTTCCAAACCAACCACTAATAAACAAGGCCGGTCACTCCTCTTCCTACTCCTAACAGGCCCTGAGAATCTATTTCAATGGACTACATGTTGGGCCTTCCCTCCACCAAGTGGGGAAATGACTATGTTTTCGTGGTTGTTGATCTCTTTTTCAATATGGCAATTCTGGATGCCTGCAAGAAGAGCATCACAACGGAGGCCACTACCAAGCTATTCTTTGAATGATTGTGGGTACACTTTGGGATCCCACAAACTATTATCTCATATCAGGATAGTCGGTTCCTCAACACATTCTAGTTGAGCCTCTATCCATTGCTAGACACCAAGCTCATCAAGTCCACCGCCTTCCACCCCTAGATGGATGACCAAATCGAGGTCATCAATCGGATGATCATGCACATATTGCACATGTACAATTCCAAGAACCCTCGCACTTGGGATGAGAGTCTTCCCTATATTCAACACAACTACAACAGAGCCATACATAGCTCAACCGGCCACAACCCCTTTCATGTGGGGTTGGGATTTCAACCATTAGGTCCCATGGATGTTTCACTACCCCTTGCGACCACCCGAGCAGACTCATCACATGCTCCAACTGGAGTTGACAAATCCACTTGGTTTATTGAGCAGATCCAACACATCCGCCGACAGAGGATATTTTACAGAAGTGAAATTCCAAGTAAAAGAAACACCATGATCAACATCAGGTGCCACACTAGTTTCAAGTGGGCGACAAAGTTTGGTTGCACTTGCAGAAAGAATGCCTTACCAGGCCTCATCAGAATATTTTTCCATTCCGTTATGGACCTTACACCATAACCAAGGTTGTGGGTGACAATTCTTTTGAACTCAACCTCCCCCCCTTCCTTGGCTTGCATCCAATGTTCAATGTGGATCTCCTTCGACCTTATTTTCCACCATTATTGGACACCTTGGAAATAGCAGAATAATTGACACAAACATAGCTCAAACCTGACTGCATGGAACAAGAATCCACTTATCATATTTTGGACACATAGGTCAATGACACTCTCCAACAAAGGATCCATCTTTATTGGGTTTTCAAAGTAGGGCAACTCCTGCACCAAGGCAATTGTCTCACCCGGGGCCAAATTCAGTAGAAATTTCCTCATCTGATGGGGGAACTCAACGAAATGGAAATCATTATTTCTTAAGGGGGGAGGATTTATCTAGGATGATATCTGTGGCCATCCACCTTGTCCAACTGGCTCAAAAAAGTTTTTTTGGCAACTTACTATTAGTAGTTTTTCGGTTCCTAAACTTTTGGGGCCATTTTGAGAGCCTAAACGATGTTTTTTCACAATCGGGCACCTCAAGATAGTCAAAGGCTTCGATTGAGCCCCGTAAATGAAGCTCCACATCAATACCTTTCCAATGAGCTACCGTGCGTCCTAAACGGAGATTGTATGCAAAAGTTACGACTCTGAGAATTTAATGTACTAACTTACCCCAACGGGACCCAAATGACTTTTGGTGCTTCATCTCCTAGGGTTAGGGTTCTGGATATCTAGGGTTTTGGAATTCATATTTATGGTAAGAAGGAATTCAGAGCCTCATTGTACTCATCTTATTGTGAATTCCCGTATCATCACATCTCTTCTCAGAGATAAGCTGCCACCATTCTAGCAAGCTTGTTTTCAGCCTACATTTTACTCTTTTCAGCATATTTCTTATTTAATAGAAGTCAAGTTTTATTGTATCTCTGTTATTTTTCACTGTGTCTTTGTGTTAAATTCATAAATCCGTGGTTTCATTTCGTTCCGCTCATAAATCTGGATCATATCTTTAGAATGGGTATACTAGTTAACCAAGTATTTAATTCCTAGTGTAATGTCCATTCAAATTTGACTATCATCCAAGGACAAATAGAATAGATACATTATGTCCACTTTTCTCCATGTAGGATATCGATCTCAAATTACCAAGTTTGTTTATGAGTTTAATCAATTCATTAATACTCTTACACATTTATAAAAGTAGTCTTATGATCTTAGAGTAATTTCCTCTATAATCATAAAGCTCATATGTTTTATAGTTGTAAGAATCCTTATAAAGTACATTATAATCAATTTTGACTAAATCTATATTAATCAAAGTAGTGTTAGGATTTTAAATTCTAATGTTATGTCTTATTATATTTTAAAGTTTTAGTTAATGCTTAGTTCATGTTTAATATCTTTAATTTAAATGATAGTAGTTTTAGAGTTCCATGTATAACGCGCAATGAAACTTATCCTTATATACACTTAATAAATATTAATGAAAACTATACATAATAATTTGAAACCATCAATATATCGACACAATTACTTTAAACACAATTCAAAGCGAGAAATGAGAACATTGTTTCAGCTAACTAAACTACTTCCACTCGATATACTAATATACTATGTTGAGAATAAAAGTTGCACTAATGGAGGTAAATTTCAACAAGTTTAGCATAGTTTGAACTCTATGATTCAATTAATATGGAACTACTTCCACTCGATATACTAATATACTATGTTGAGAATAAAAGTTGCACTAATGGAGGTAAATTTCAACAAGTTTAGCATAGTTTGAACTCTGTGATTCAATTAATATGGAACTGATTAAAGCAATACATGGTAGGAACAAAATAATAACCATGAATAAGAACTAATGAGTGCTCATACTCGAGAAATATCATGTAAGAACATTTACAAACAAATAGCGACCTGAATAGAATTAATGTACAATGACCCAAAAGCGCAAAGAGGCACAAAGAAGTAGGATGGGTTAGGATGGAGGAGAGCTAAGTGATTTTCAAATTTTGGTTTTGGCGAGAATCTCTTGGGTTGCAGGTTTCATGGATTTTTGCTTTCGACAGGCTGTGGCGTTTACTCTGATCAAGGTGGTATAAACCATAATGACTTCTTTATTTTATTTAGGAAGGTGTCTTGTCTTTGGTTAGTGTGCTTAATCCTTTTTTCACTCACTACCAGACCCATCGACCTCCAGACTTAGCAGTTTGGCTTCATTCCTTCTATATTTATTTTGCAATTACAGGTAGTTAAGTGATCGGGCCTTCGAACTGATAGTTTTCATTAGCAACGAGACCCTGGCCCTTATGATTGGGTCCACTGTCTTTTCACCTCTTTACTTCTGACTTTCCTTCATTTGGTTCTCAATCCTGAAGAGTCAGTTCTTACACTATTGTTATTGTTTAATCCAGAAGTTGTAGTTTCTAAAGGTTAGGCGACATTTTGTAATGGAATGTGAGGTCAACACCCACTTAGGTGTGGTAGATGAGGAATCTTGGGATCACCCGAGCTTCCTCTCAATGGTGGATGATCTATGCAAAAAATGAGGTAGTAATGACACACTAAATGCGAATTCATGTGAACCTACTACTCTTTTTGTGGAGGCTCTTCCTTCTACTAACTCTGGTACAAAGTCTGTTTACCAACCTTCTTCATTGTGTCTTTCCTTATGTAAGGAAGTTCCCTGGGTCTCTAGATTGTCTGTTTAAGATGCTAGTGCAGATGGTGTCGTTAAGAAGCCTAGCAAAAAAGGTTTTATTGCTAAAGAGTTTGGTCCGAATACTGCCCATTTTGCTCAGCCATTGGAGTCTCAGGGAGGTGGCTTGTCGGGGAAGAGGTTTACACCTAAGTGAACTATACATGCATGGAAGCCTAAAAAAACCAAAAATGGTCCTGGGTATGGATATTGGGTTAGAAGAATCTTGTTCACTCGCCATGTGTGCTCTGGTGGGTAAGCTGACTTACCATTTTCTCTGCAAACTTTCAGTCATGAAGTGGATGCGCATTACCTAGAAACCCATTCTAGGTTATTCCCCGGTGCTTCTGACGTTACCGAGGGGTTGGTTTGGATTTGTCTTCAAAACCCCTAAAGATATTTCTCGTATTTTTGAAAAAATTTCGGTGTTTGAAGGTGGCAGCCTTATGCTTAAGAGGTGGCAGATTAAGTTTGATCCGACGACGAAGTATTTTAGCTATCGTCATCTCTGGGTTTTTCTCCCGAGTCTTCTGTTGTAGTTGTCGAATTATAAAGATATGGAGGCCATAGGAAATGTTTTGGGACATTTCATAAAGATATTCGAGGACACATTACATTCCAGTGACAAAAGAATGGAAAAAATTCTTGTGGAAGTGGATATTCATGCTGGACTGTTGGAATCTTTGGAGATTGAATGCGCGGTCTGGTTTTTTATCATAGATTATAATATTTATGGATTCCTTTCCATTGCTTACATTGAAGACAAACTTGACATATAAGAAAGGATTTCCACCATCCTTTTGGAGCGCCTATTGATGAGGTACTCTCGAAGGATAATATCGCAAGTGGCTACTCTCCTCAGTCAGAGGTGTAGGAGCATGGAGCTTTCTCGGGTGCTAGGGACTTGGATAGTCCATCATCCCCGAACAAATACTTCGTTGATAAGTTGAGACACTACGTACCTTATCTGTATTTCACTTTATCTGCATGGGAAATAGATCATCTCGATTCTTTATTTCCTTTAGAGTCCAATTTAACTGAGGTGTCTCTTAAGACTGTGGTTCATGATAAAGTTTTAGAGGATTTGGAGCTGAATTCTGAGACTGTTTTAGTTACTCCCGATTCGTTGTTAGTTGGGTGTGTGTCTACCACCTCCACTGTTGATAATATTGAATTGATTAACCCAGTCCTTCCTGAGATTATGTCAGTGAAAGATTCACCTCTCCTATCTGGTTATGGAGAACCTGTAGCTAGCGAGCATTCTTTGGATAGGATGTTATCTGACTTGGTACCATCCTATAGATAGGTTGCTAGTCCTGTCCCAATTCTGACTTACTTGCAGAAAGATGTTGTGGTTTTGGGGGGGACCATTAATGTGGCTAGAGCCTCTGGTAGTTTAGGATTCATGTCTTGGAAGGACCTTGCATGGTCACGGGGATTGGGACTTGAATTATCTCCTATTAATACCAAATACTCTAGTAAAAAATCAGGTACAAACCTTTCCTTTTTAGCTAACCAGCTTTCTACAACTATTGATCAAGGGGCGCTTAAAGGCATAAAATCCCTCGTAAGGGAAAAATCATGATACTTTTATCTCTTAACTTCAGAGGGGTAGGAAGACCACTAAAAATGGCCTCTATGTGTAGGCTTATCTCAAAAAATTTAACCAGTGTTACTTTTCTATAGGAGGCCTTAACGAATGAGGAGAAGGCTAGGAATTTCATGTTTTCTCTTAGGCTTGATTGGATTTCTTGTGCAATTAGCTCAGTTGGAAACTCGGGAGGCCTTCCCGTGTCTTGGGACCCACGTTTTTTTTATTTCTCTCATGTCCTCACTTATGGCGGTATTTTCTTGACAGGTTCCAGTTTAGTAGATAAAAGGAAGATTACACCTTTGAATGTTTATGGCCCTTGCACAGACCGAAAGCTTTTCTAGAAAAAATTGGAAGATAGGGGACTGTTAGCTCATGATTATTTGATTATGAAAGGGGATATGAACTTCAACTTAAAATCATATGAGATTTGGGGTATTGCAAATTTGAAAGATCCTTTGGCAGTCCTTTTCAGGGATTTGTTTGAAAAATCAATGTTGGTGGATGTGGCTCCTATAGAGTTGGCACCTACGTGGCGTAATGATAGATCAGGAGATTCTAGTATTGCTAAAAGGCTTGACAATTTATTTTTTGTGGCAGAGGATCTTATGGTCCATCTATGAGGTATAGATCGTGGGTGGAATTTACTTTCATATCTGATCATGCCCCAATTATATTACAACTGGATATTGGACTGTCGACGGTAGCTCATCCTTTAAAGTTCAATCCTATTTGGTTACATGACGATTCTTTTGCTACTTTATCTAGTGAAGTTTGGAATGATGTTTAGTTTCAAAAAGTTGAAGGGGCACAAAGGATATTAGTCGAGAATCTATCCCTCCTTAAAAAATGAGTAAAATTGTGGTCAAAAGAAAAAAGTGTTCGAGAACAGAAATTTTTAAAAACATTGGAAGTTGAATTGGAAATGCTCTATGATTAGAAAATTAAAGGACTTATTAATGATGATTTTGATCAACGTTTGATG
Organism: Picea glauca; assembly: GCA_000966675.3. Taxonomy (NCBI): domain Eukaryota; kingdom Viridiplantae; phylum Streptophyta; class Pinopsida; order Pinales; family Pinaceae; genus Picea; species Picea glauca. The sequence continues at coordinate 192,381 of JZKD02S0089674.1, read as the reverse complement.
TTTTTGGAGGTGGAGTGCAACAAATATCTGTTGGTAGAAGAAGAAATATGGAGGCAAAAGAACAAGGCTATCTGGATTAAGAGTGGAGACAATAATACAAAATTCTTTCACCAATTTGCGAGCTACGGGAGGAACAAAAAACACATATGGGACATCACAGATGAAGATGGTCTATTTCATTCAGGTCAGGAGGCTATTAGCAATGAAGTGGTTTCTTATTTTAATTATATCTTTCAAGACACCGACCAGTTTAATTTGAGTGATCAGTTAGCTATTGTTCACTTGTACCCAAAGCTTGTATTGGAGGACGAAGCAACTACTCTTGAAAAGCCTTGCACAATTGAGGAAATTTTAGATGTTCTTAAAGGTTTTGGAAAGGATAAAATTATAGGCCCTGATGGGTGGACTGTAGAATTCTTCCTTCACTTCATTGACATGGTTGGTCTAGATTTACTTGTTGTAGTGGAGGAAACTAGAATTCGCGGTGAAGTTTTTCGACCGATCAATTCTACCTTCATAGCTCTGATACCAAAAACCAACTCTTCTAGTTCCTTCATCGAATTTTTCCCTATATATCTGTGCAACTTATGCTATAAGATTATTGCAAAGGTAATAGCGAGGAGAATAAGGCCAATTCTCTCTCGTACTTTGTCTTAAGAACAACTGGGTTTCCTCAAGGGTAGACATATTTTAGATGCAATAGGGACAACACAAGAATGCCTTCATAGTATTAAGGAAAAAACACTTCAAGCTATCATTTTGAAGATGGATTTTAAAAAGGCTTATGATTGCACAAACTGGGATTATTTAAGGCGTATGCTTATTCATTGTGGCTTTGGAATTCTCATGAAAAATCAGATTATGGGATGTGTTTCCTCAACAACATACGCCATCCTGATCAATGGTGAGGCCACTAAATTATTCAATAGTGGCAGAGGATTGTGTTGAGCACTCAACACACCATAAAAAAGTCGATGTCAAATTTTGTTTTTTGGGTACCACTTGATCATTTGCTTTGCCTAAATTCGACTTTAATATGAAAATGTTGCCTTTACTTATCATTTTGTTTCTCATTTAAGTCTCTCAAAGTTTGCTTGAACATGTGAAAACCCATAACTTAAAAGACTAACATTTAAATAAAGAATCGACAGGAAAAACTTGTCCCCGACGCACTCAAAGATTCGGCATCGGGAAGAATTTAAAAATGAAAGAGAATCACTCGAGAGAACTGGGGTCGCCGAGCACCGATTTTTTCGACATCGGCAAATGAAAGTCTCTCTTTCGCGACAAACATCACGCAAGGATATCACCGACAACCAATTCCCTTTGGCGTCGGTAAAGGGCGAAAAGAGTAAGCGTTGGATGAAGAAAGAAACAATATCACCGATCACCAACTTCTGAAACGTTTTCGACATCGGGGGTTTTCGAGGATGATAACCCACAAAGAAAATACACGATAGGTTTATCTTCGAAGGCCGATTCCTAATACCTTTTCGGCATCGGCAGTCCCAAGTTCATCTTAGAACGCACAACTTGAATAAAGCCCCGATTCCGACAATGCCTACGAGCTAAGTCTTCGGCCTTCAGTACCACGAGTCGCACCCCGAGTCATCTTTTCCACGTCAGCGCCGTACGAAGAAATCGATTGGCATCGGAGGTTTTTCGCAGAAGGATATCAATGAAAATACAATGTAACTCAGAGCACCACTAAGTAGAATTTCGGAACTAACTTACAAGAAAATTTAGACAAATAACACAATAGATACACACGCAAAGGGAGAAATGATGCATCCATTTCAAGACTTTATATTAGATCCCCATAAAGCTCAGATTACATTCAAGAGACATTGTCTACACCTTTTTATCCAATCAACCCGGTTTACATTAAGAATAAGAAAACTTTCACAAAAAAGGGGAACTATCAAAATTATGTTTCACGTACGAGAATGCAAAGTGGAGTTCGTCACTCATGCCTCTTCTGCGCACAAACTTCCTCCCTGACTGCTTCGCGCACCCTAATATTTTTTCATTTTATGTTCTTCCGACAACATGTGTGCTTTGCACAACTACACGATTGTATCTTGCGCTTTCCGAAGCTGTTTCTTGAGCCATGTTACGTTCCCTTCACAACCTTGTGAGGCTGACACCTCAAAGCTATTTGCTGCCAATTTCCGTCTTAATTCTCTATTTTCCTGGTGGAGTTCAACAATGGTGAGTTGTGCCTTCTCTAACTGTTGAGTCAACTCTCAAACGTTAGAACCCGAGGCATCTGTCCTCCTCGTTCTGCTCCCACTTCCCCGACTTTTTTTTTCGACAGGTTCTAGCTGGATAGCGTGCATAAGGAATGCCTCGGTGACCATTCTTGTGCACGACTCGATTGAGATTTGGTTTTCACAAGCTTCCTTATTCTTCCTCAGCCTTCCTCTTCCTCGGGGTATCTGTTGTTGGGGAGGCATAGCTTCCAACGTTCGTCCTCCTGACATAACTTATTCCACTTCGGCCTCCACATAGGGCGATACCATCGTTTCTGTGCATGTGTCGGAGTCTCCATTGGAAGCCTCGAGAATGCCCGCTGCGAATAAGAATGAATCCCAAGAATTTTGGGGCTCAATCCTGGCGCTCTGGCCGCTTCGCGTGCCCCGTCTTGCATTTTTAGGAGTTCCCATGGTTCAACAACGTATCTATCTTATGCGTGGGGAACTTGACAAGGGAAAAAAGAAAAAAATTTGATCAGAATAGGCTCACAAGAAGAATTACCAACAGTGCACAAGCTTGGTTAATGAGTAGAACACACGTAGAACATCTAGAATTTATAACAGAGTGGACAGTGAGTGGAAACGTTCCAGGGTACATTGGATTCATGGCGATGGGATGGTTTGAAGAAAACTAAAGATTTTCTATGGCACATATGCGCAACGAGTATGTTCTGGGGCGTGCGAGACATAACCGATAGGAGTTGCAGAGGGTGTGTGGTACGATCACCTCAATTTTTCATTTCCCCAATCTCCATGATGAGCTAATGATGGTTGATGTGCTTGCGGATGCGACTTCTGTTTGCACAACTTGCCTCGACCCGAGGCACCTAACGACTTCCCTTATGACAGGATCTGATTCTTTTAGAACATACTCATACTTTCAGCACATGTTTGGCTCTGACATCCTTTCCCGACTCCAAGGGCCAACCGACCACTAGAGTGACTTCGACTCTCATGTTTTTCATACATAATCTTTCATGTTGTGGCACGCAGATGTAACCCACCCTAACTGGAGAAAAAATGGCGGTGCTAACAGAAACGATGCATCCAATTTGAAGGGTTGCAGATATCTTGTAAGTATCAAACAACTGGGTTTAAGCAAGATTTACAGGTATGCACCAATATGGATTCTTCATGCTTACATTTTATACATATATTTTTCCAAGTGTTGTTCTATATGCAATCTCTAAACGATTTTAATTTCGATTGCAAGAAATATGCCTCCGTCTATTGAGAAAACTTGGCTCAATAACCATGCCAAGAAATCCAAGAGAAATTGGGTCAGAAAATCAACAAGGTGATGAAGGATATTAGACTCCCCAAATGTGGCACACCCGATGTCTTCAATGACTTACACGACATAGTCAAATTGCACACCGATCAAGATTCATCATAGGCCAAAGAAATAGAAAAGGTGACAGACACAAGAGAGCTAGATCAGGTGTGACAGTTTATGGAACACCCGATCAAAGCTCAGGCTATGCTGCAACAATTAAGTGCCAGTATGATCAAGTATCAGGCACATGCAGCAAAGATCAGAGAGATTTGTGCGGCTCTGATGGAACAAAAAATATTTCCATACGCCCACACCTGCAAGGAGGTGTTAATTAGTTGGTCGAAGTATGAGAAAAGTCACCCTTTCAAAGTAATATCTTGAGATGATTGTTGGAAAACTATTAGGGGAGAACTCCACGTGGAAAATTATGTTTTGTTTAACTACACTTTAGTTGTTATTTTTGGTTAATTTTATGTTATAAATAAGAGAATCGAATGATTAGTTAAGGGTCGATGGTTGTTGCAAGAAACTCTCCTTTTCTGGTTTGTTAAGAATTATTTTGGAGCTACCCGTAATTGAGTAGTCCTTCTGGACCAGAGACATGTTATATTTTCATCAAATGCATGTGTGATTGGGCATAGAGAAGAACTATTTCCTATCTTGTCTCATGAATGGATGTTGTAACAAGTAAGAGCTATTAAATCTATTGTTAAGTTATTTGATGCAATGTTTTATAGTTCTTTTATTTAATGATGAAGATGAATCGTTGTGTTATTATGTGATAGATGATTAGAGTAGGTGAATTAGTTTTCTTGCCATTATCCTATCACATATGTGTTTTCTTTCTGATAATTAGTATCTCAGACAGTAATTGGATGCTCACATGGTTAACTTATTAGTACTAGGCATGTGGTATAAATTTGTCGTCTCCATGGTTGAGTAGCGGGTTATCCCAAGCTCAACCTTTTCTCCAGTAGTTAAACGTAATCATGTTTGTTTCCAAGTTGGTTTATACCGACTTACATCTTATATCGGTCCCACCTAAGAGAAACTACAAAAAGAGAAAGTCTGAACTGAAGGAGACACATTCACAAGAAAACGTAAGGCCCATCGATTAAATTGGCGAGATCGCAAGATTTGGAGAACCATTCCACTATTAAACGCTGCAGAGTCTAATTGGGCCTCGATGGCAAGTTTGGTTCCTGTTGTTGAACTAAAGGTATTTAGGACCCATAAACAGAATTGGCGCTAGAAGGAGGGCCTGAGAATGAATGGTTGAATTCATATTTCACATAATATTTCAGACAACCTGTAGATTCAAAACATGCCACATGCATGGCTAGTCATTCCCAAGACATCCCACACACACTGAGTACTCTGTTGAGTACCATTTTATGCTTCCTTTCACTCCATAAACTATACTTTTGCCTCCAAAACCATCCATTTTGCCTTCATATTATTCCATATTTTCCATAAAATAGCTTATTCAAGGTACATTTATCATTCCTTAGCTTAAGAATTGAATTTTCGAATTTTTGGCATTAAAATTAAAAATTTATCAGAAATTACAAGATTTGACTAAATCCCGTAATTGCTCCTAGGTTCGTGTACTTGCAGGACAGCTGGGCGAAATATGAGACAGGGGTCATGATCCTTGATGTAAAAGGATGGATTATTACCTATCAACTTTGATATTTGAGCTTTCCAAGTGTCTAGTCAACGCTGGTCAAACAAGGCCACACCAACAAAAAATAACCTGTTTTAGCATAAAATCATGGATAGTTTTAGATTTTCTTGGGATTTGTTCATATTTTATGGATCTAAAGAGGGTATTCGACCTTCCTCACATATTTTATGGATGTGATCATGATATTTAGGATGTTTCTTAGCATTATTAGTTTCAAAACTCTTGTATAAATACTCCAAGACATAGACTAGTATGACACCCTGATGTGAAATGAAGAAAACTTTGAATTTGCAATCTTGAGATCAGTTTTGTGTTTTGTTCTTGATGATGTCTATGATATGATTATGTGAATGTTGTTGGAAGTTCCTTCTTATCTGAGACAACTCAAGTGTACAAGTGAAGCATTGGAGGGCCCCCTTTGCCAAACTAGTACACTCTTCCTTTATGTTATTTTCAAGTAATCTTTGATATATGTTTTAGATCAGATCTTGTTGTAGATGAGTTTTATTTATATCTTTTTTGTAGTTAGATGAATTCAATAGTTGAGTAATATGCTTAATGTTTCAAAGCCTTACTCATGTTGTGAATAATTTCTTGAATAAGAATTCAATGTGTAGTTTGCTTTTAAGCATTAGGATGATCATGAATGCTTTTTGAGTTATTTACGCTTTTAGTACTTTTGATTTAACAAGAATTGGTGATGATTGCTAATGAATGAAAGAAAACAATGAATGCATCTCTTGAATAAGAGTTTTGTCTTTCTAGCATTGATAAGCCTCTGAGCTAGTTTTTGAATATCTCTTTGAATGTTTATTGTTGATCAAATGCTCTTTAGGAAACATTTGTTGATTAATGTCGTGATATCTATGAATAGGAATTCTGAGTAGAAGCTTAGCATCTCTTACATATTCATCTCTTAGAATAGGTTTTGGTTTATATCTTTAAAAAGCAACTAAGTTATCTCTAAATCCATATATTTTGGATGTGCCTCTAAGTCTTACAAACACCGGATTGACAATCAAATGCACTATGATTTACATCAGTAAGTTGGAGCCTAACATACTCTTGAAAAGAGTAACTCACCCCAGCCTGAGGAAGAACACTTGTTCCCTGACATACCTTATGCTCTCCCTCATGAGGAATTAAATCAATTCAGAAGAATTAGAAGAGCATACGCCAGATAGATCGGTGCGTTGTCCTTAGCTCCGATACTTCCTTGAAGACAAAAAATAAGTAGACCAGTGGTCAATAATCCCAACGAGGTTTTTGTGCACACAGTAGAAGACCTAATATATTTCTCAATCACTGAAATTGAACATCCTCTTAATCTGATCCTTGAAATGCCAGCCGACAACGTCTTTGAACCAGACAATTTTTCAGAAGAGGAGGAGTTTAACTCAAAATCTGAAGATATGGAAGACAAAAATGACCATAATGAAGAAATGGGAAACCCACCACAGAATAATCAACCCTGGTTGGCTAGAGATTCTTTGGCTCTCCCGGGACCAGTCATAACCTTCCCCGACATCCAGAGAAGTTACTTCCTAAGTTTGATCCTGAGACCTCAGGATTGCCTAAAGATCATATCAAGAAATTTATACTAGCTATCAGACTTATGAATGTCCATCATGAAGATGTAGTTTGTAGGTTGTTCCCCTACACATTTGACAAATCAGCCTCCACGTGGTATTTTAACCTACCTGTAGGATTCATAACTAGTTGGACAAAGTTTCAAAAGGATTTTTTAGATAAATTTGCCGAAGAAACCACTACAAGAGATTTGATGGATGAATTGTTCGCAGCCACCATGAGTTCAAAAGATAAGGTTAAATATTTCAATCAAAGATTCAAAACTATTTTGAACAAATTCCAACATGAAGCTAAACTAACTCAGCAGTTGCAAATCGAAGTATATGTTAATGCGCTCCCAGCTTCTATTTCCATGTTTTGAAGAGGGCTTCCAAACAAACCTTAGCTGAGAATTTTGAAGAAGCCAAAACAATAGAGTTCCAGATGAATGGATGTAAAGAACGCCAGGTCTCTTTAGTAAAGAAAGAAGGTCAACCTCCTCCCAGGAGAGGACTCCTTTTGACTAGACCGCCATGGAAACAAAAAAACAAACTCTCGACAAGGGTAATGTATACATAGAAGATCTACAACGCATGGTTAAGAAATTATAAAATGAGATCATAGACATGAAACTAAGTGTCGGGGAGGGAAATCAAGGACAAAGGCCCTATAAGCCTTTCTTTAAAAGGAACCCACCGTTAAAAGAAATTGAACCTCCCCCAATGAACTTAAATATCGATCTAGGAAACGTGGCATCTGGTTCTTTCTGTACCTATCATCAAGAAAACCACTATGAAAGAGACTGCCCTCAATGGGTGCATGCCATGAATTTGATGGCCAACTAGTTTTTAGATGAGGTTTCCCTAACCGAACAACCAAGCAGTTCAGTTATGAATGTTGTTGATCTGGAGGAGATTGATCCACCAGAAGATACAACCATGTTGATATGGGATCCTGACCTAACTATGCTTTTTGACGACTTATTTTAGGTTCAAGAACCACCCGCAGAGAGCTCGGTTGCGCAAACGCAAAGTAAGGGTCCGCCTGTCTCAAAAGATCCTATTAATACCCAAAATCTGGGAGAGAGAGTGACTCCCAATCACCCGAAAGCAACTTTTTCTCCTCGTAATAACCCTATTAGCATCCATACCTGAGAATCGCCCAAACTAGAGTACAACGTAGTTGAATATTTGAAGAATTTGAAGGCTAATATATCAGTTATGGACATATGTAGAATTCCTCAGCAAAAAGACTTCTTGCTATAGGCTATGAGATCAGTAGAAAACCCTACGCCATGTGATGAACAACAAAGAAATCTAACTTACACAGTTCTATTAAATAAATCAACTGTGAATACGTGCTCGGAAGATAATAAGGGAAAACCCTGTGTCCCGCCGTTCCTTTTAACGTTTGAAGTTTTCAACAGGAACCTCCACAATTGTTTAGTCGATTCAAGAGCATATTCCAACATTATGCCACTTTCTATTTGCAGGAAATTAAATTCCATTCCTCTCAAAAGAGATAAACATGTAATACAACTGGACAGAACCCACGTCAAAGTCATGGGGGAACTCAAATATATAATGATCAGAATATCGACACATCCTAAGTTTATGCAAGTGATTGGAATTATCGTAGTAGATATCCCAAAATCTTATGGATGTTATTGAGCCGATATTGGCCTGAGAAGTTAAATTGATACTTCAGTACAGATTGGGAACACCTTTGGCTAGCACTGAAGGGTTACAAGAATATGATCAGAATCGATAGGGAAAGGTATTTGAAACATACTGTCACTGACCTAGAAACCTTAAATGAACCCTCATTGACAGATTTCCCTGTGCTAGGAAATTATTCCTGCGATTCCTATTTTGGGAACTTCTCCCCTCTTCCATATGATGTCCCTCTTACTCAGAACTTTGAAAAAAATTTCAGGAGAAATCGTTGATACTGACAAAGGAAACCCTCTTCTGTCAAGAACCTGTGTTAGAAATCACAGGGAAAAAGATAGGAGATCAAGAAGGTAATAAGAAAGAAGAAACAATTAATTTTTTCTCACAAATTTGGACCATATACTTTGATGGATCTAAATTAGAGGAAGGATCAGGGGAAGGGTGCATCCTCATTGATCCAAAAGGTAAACGTCATTTCCTATCCTATAGAATTGAGTTCGAGTGCACAAACAACACTGTCAAGTATGAAGCTCTAGTCCAAGGGTTAAAGAAAGCCATAGACTTAAATGTCAAAGAATTGAAGGTTTTTGGAGACTCGAAGATTATGGTTAGACAAGTAAGGAATACTATACATTGCAATTTCTTGCACCTAAATAATTATCAACAGGAAGTGCATAGGTTAATAGAGCATTTTGAAGCTTTCAATATTACAACGATCCCCAGAGCAAAGAATATCCTTGTTGATTCCCTAGCCATAGTTGCTTAAAGGTTGTCACCTTTAGAAGATTATGAAGCCTCCCGGTTCACTGTGGAGCTACTCTACAAACCATCGGTGCCTAACAACATTTCTAATTGGAAAGTCTTTGAAGGAGATGAACAGATCATAAACTTTCTGACTAACCAAGATAATTTCAAATACCTAGCTATTGGCGATGAAGTATTCCAGGAACAATCAATATAAACTGATCCTCAGATAGGTCAACCAATTGACAAATCGAAGTCTCACAGAATCTCAAAGGGGATAACTATTTTAGAGAATATTTTTGACCTAAAAGGACGATTTAAGGGGCCCAAAAATGAGAATATTGATATTTCTTGTCCCATGCATGAAACTATAAATCTTGGAACCCCGAAAAATCCAAAGAATGTAAATCTTGACAAGACTATATCTAAAGAGGATAGAAAGGCTTATCTCAAACTGTTAAGACAATATCAAGATGTCTTTGCATGGTCCTACCGAGATCTGAAAACTTATGACACCCGTATCATCCAACACACTATACCGTTAAAACCTGAAATGAAACCCTTCCAACAAAATCTATGAAATTATCACCCATCCCTGGAACCTCTCATGTGTCAAGAGTTGAAGAAACTTTTAGATGCCAAAATATCTTCCAGGTTAGGCATTCTGCATGGGTAGTAAATTTGGTCCCTGTGAGATTTTTTTTTGGAGAAATCCGCTTATGCGTAGATTTTAGGAACCTCAACAAAGCTTCAGAAAAGGAAAACTACCCAATCCCACCAATGGAGAAACTCTTGAAGACTGTGTCTGGCTATGAGATTTTTTTTCTGTTGGATGGTTTCTTGGGTTAAAACCAAGTTCTAGTTTTAGAGGAAGACCGTTTGAAAACTACCTTCCGAACCAAGTGGGGAACTTTCGCTTACAAACGCATGCCCTTTGGGTTAATAAACCCAAGGGAAAATTTCCAAAGGGAAATGGATGCATCATTTTGAGGACTGATCAACAAGTGTGTGGTAGTGTATCTGGATAACATAACTGTGTATTCAAAGAACAAAGAGGAACACATCCAAAACTTAACCCAGATTTTCGAAAGGTGTAGAAAATATGGTATATATTTAAACCCTAAGAAAACTATCTTTGGTGTGGAGAAAGGAAAGCTATTAGGTCATATTATATCCCAAGATGTCATTCACATAGACCCTGAGCGAGTCAAATATATAACTCAAATCTCGTTACCTCACAACAAAAAGACAATGTAATCCTTCTTTGGGGAAATCAATTTTGTAAGAAAATTCACACCTGATTTCGTCGAGACTGTCAGACCACTACAAAAGATGATCCACAAAGATGTTGAATTTAAGTGGGACAATGAACGAAAGGATGCTTTCAGCAATATTAAAACTGCTATATCTCAATCCCCCATGTTACGAAGTTCCGATTTTAATAGATATTTATTCCTCTATACTTTCGCCTCCGACCAGTCGTTAGCTGTAGTATTGACTCAGAAGGATGATGAAAACAACGAGGCTCCGGTGTCGTTCATGAGAACTAATCTCCAAGGAGATGAACTTAATTATACTGCTATTGATAAACAGGCCTATGCAATATATAAGGTAGTAAAACACTGTATATCCTACATCCTCAACAATCATACCAAAGTAATTATACCTCACCCTGCGATCCGATCCTTGTTCACTCAACAAGAGATGGGGGAAGTAAGAGGGAACTGGATGACAATGGTCCAAGTATTTGATCTAGATATAAAACCTGCCAAACTAGTTAAAGGGAAAGGGTTGTGCAAACTTGCGGCTGAAGCCCGGGACCAAGTAAATGAAGACTCTAGATGGGAGAATGAAATGGCATTATGGTGTGGTGAAGCTTCATACATTTCCCCAGGGCTAGAGTCTTGGCATGAGAATTTGACTTATCTCTTGCACCATGGGACTTGCCCAGAAAACCTCAACCCCAGGGAAAGGAGAGATCTTAGGTTGAAATCTGCGCAATATTGCCTCATAAATTCGGTACTCTTTTGGATTAATTATGATGGGGTACTTTTAAGATGTCTTGAACGTGAATATGCAAACAAAGTTCTTAAGAATCTCCATGATGGCCCTCTTGGTGGACATTTTACAGGTAACACCACCGCTCATAAGATACTGAGAGCTGGTTATTATTGGCCCACTTTGTTTAAGGATGCTCACACTTATGCTAGAAACTGTAAGACTTATCATATAAGCACTGGGAGAGAGAAGAGAGTGGCAGTTCCACTCCAACCTGTGACTATTTCTAGACCTTTTGAGCAATGGGGGTTAGATATCATAGGAGAAATTACACCTAGCTCTTCAAAACAACATAAGTATATACTTACTACCACCAATTATTTCACAAAATGGGTAGAGGCTATCCCTCTGACCCATGTAAACAAAAAGGTGGTAATCCAATTCATAGAATAACAACTGATCACAAGGTTGTTAAAATATTGTGTAATTGCAAAGAATATTCTTATCCCTTTTTGTGGATAAAGATAAAATATATTTATTATTGATTAGATCAATCCCATTTTTTGGATTGATCATGTCGGGTATTGTAAATGACCAAATCCCCTTTTGCGGATTGGTCAAACCCTAATTGTAATAGGCTAAATAAGAAGTCGGCCCCAAAATATATTAAAGGTGGTTATAACCACCCAAAAGAAGAAGTCGACCTTGCCAGTGAAGAGACACTTCCACACGTGCCAAAATTGTATAAATAAGAGAGTCCAGTGCCTCATTTAGACACACACTCAGCTCACTCATGTAGTGCTCAAGTATTGAAGGAAGTTGCAGTTACCAGTTGTTGGAAGAAGCAAGAGAGAGAGAGGTGCATCCTTGGGAGAGGAATTTATGTGTTGTTTAGTTCATTATCTTGACATTGTATTGGCTATCTATATTAAGGAAGTTTTGTTGGGTTTTCTTCCCCTTGAGGGTTTCCCAAGATAAATGCTTGTGTACTCTTGTGATTGTGTTTCTCTCAGTGATCCTGTCTATGTTATTGTTATCTAGTAACTAGAAAGGTAACCTAAAAATAGCTTAAACCTTAACATGGTATCAGAGCTAAGTTGAAGAGAGCATCTTTCACAGGAAAAAGAAAAATGTCATTGTTGTCGTACATGAAATTTAGGGATTTTTATTGAAGAAGGTTTTTAGCCCCAAATCCATCTAGAAAGGTGTGCCCTACCTCAAGGAACATTTCGGCATCTTCAACACACATTTTCAGTGGCTAGATCTCCCAGAAAGTGAAACCTTGGTTTTCACAAAGTACTAGAAGTACCATAAAACTAGAGTACCAGAAGTACCGGAAAACCAGAAGCACCAGTCCAGAAATCTGCAGATCAAGTTTGAAGGGGTAAAATTTGGATTTTTAGAAATCTGACTATACCAGCATGCTCGCCTCAATCTAGTGCATCTTTTGGTGAGCTTAGTTTTCATATCCAAGAAATTTGATTTTTTATTATTTCTATAGCCCGAAGGGCTAGGTTTCTTTCTACTGCAAGAAAGAATGGCTACCAACATGAGGGTAGAAGACAAGCTGGAAGGATCTAGAAACTTTAGATCTTAGAAGCATAGGTTGCAGATGATTCTAGACGAGAATGACCTCCAGAACATGTTACAGTGGGTGTACCAGAACCAGATGAAGAAGAGAAAAAGACCAAGAATAAGAAGAATGAAAAGAAAGCAAAGAGAATTGTGTCAGATTCAGTGAAGGATCACTTGATCCCTCATATATCTGAACTAAAAAAAACAAGGCAAATGTATGAAGCACTCAACAGGTTATATGAAAGCAAAGACATCAGCCAAAATCTTACCTTAAGAAATCAGCTTCGTAATATGAAGATGGAAAACTCATAATCTGTCACATCCTACCTTATGAGAGTTTCTCAGATCAGAGATCAACTTGTGGCTATTGGAGATGCCATTAATGACAAGGAGCTTGTAACCACAACCCTAAATGGGTTTCCAACATTTTGGATTCCTTTTGTACAAGGAGTGTGTGCAAGAAGCAAGTTACCCAAGTTTGATAAGTTAGGGGCAGATTGCACACACGAAGAATCTAGACTTGTAGACCAACAGAAGAGATTAATTGTTGATGAAGAGGAAGTTGTTACAGCTCAAAAGAACAAAAGAAGTTCCTTCAGGAAGAAAAATAAAGAAGCTAACTCTGTAAGAGTTCTATATAAGAAGAGAGATGTTTCAAAGATCAGATGCTACAACTGTAAATTTGGGACACTTTTCTTATGACTGTCCTCAAGGAAAAGGGAAAAGAAAGCATCAAGCACATGTGGCATAAGAAGAGGAATCTCCTCCCTCAAAGAAATATTTAGCATAAATTAAGGATTATGTACTTTAAGTTAAAGATAGTTTATCTGAATAAAGATAGCAAATGGTGGAGTCTGCGGAGCCTCCCCAAACAAAAACAAAAGATAAGTATTCATGTTTATTTTTAGTATCTTGTTTACTTTAATACTTTATCATTACAAGTTGGATTTTTTTGAGAATGTGAATTAACCTCATTTTATTTCAGTGTCTATGCAGACTTATGAAGGAAGTATCAAAGAAGAGGATGAAGAAAGAGATAAAATATTTATTTCATGTATGATCATTCATGAGAATGACAAAGAAAGCATATTGTAAGTAACTTTACAAGTCTCGAAAGAAAGAACTTATGCCATGAATTGCAAAAGTTAGACAACATGTGAAGGACATATGATATGATGAAAGTTAGTAAAGACCAAACAATATCCAGTATTTATATAGGAGAAGAAGGCTCCTAAAGATGCAGAGAATAAATATTCAAGATGAAGAAAAAGAAGGATACTCAGATATAGTGGATGAGATGCAGGTAACTACAGGTTTCTCCAGTATCGTTCTTATAGATGTAGAGGGAACAAGTTGATCCAGTATGAAGACAGAAAGAAAGAAATATTCGAACAAAAGAAGGCACCCAGGATATTACAGAAGAAAACTTCAAGGATGATGATTAGAAGCTATTAGCTTGGTGTAAGAGGGAGCCATGTCTCCGAGTTTGAAATGAAGGATCACGATTTGATGCAGTTAGAAAAGAAGATGGATGGTGCCCAGATATTTTGATCAAGATGAAAGCTATCCAGTAGATGGATGGTGCCCAGCAGATGGGTAGCATGGTATTATACCATGGAAAGGTTTTGGAGCACAAGAGATTTTTTTAGATCCCATAGATAGACCTTCATAGAGAAGGAGAAAGAGAAAAGACCTTCATAGAGAAGGAATGAGCAATCCCACATGTAGACCTTCGTAGAGAAGGAGAAAGAGAAGAGACCTTCGTAGAGAAGGGGAATGAGAAATTTTCCAAGGTTGGCCTTTGTCCAAGTGTTGAGTTTTGGATACTCTAGGGACATTCTAGAATACCCTCATAGAGAGGGGTGTGACCACCCTCGTAGAAAGGAATGTGTATGTTTCTCCAAGGGGAAGCGGGTCGATACTCTCCTTTGGACAAGGATTGAGTAGCGTGGAACACAAACCTTGACCATGTGGAATGGTTAGTTGGATCTTGAGGTTTGTGTCGTGATCCTGCGTGGATCATGGAAAGGGAGTCTAGTCTTGCCCAGGATAACATCTTAGCTTCTCTAGTTCATGTGGGATGACTAGGAGTGAAGCTATGGTAGTAGTCCTCCCCAGTGGATGGGTGAGATAGATGACTAAAGGAGAAGGGAGAAGATAAAAGGAATGGAAAAACTCATAGAATATATTTTGTGTGAAGATAAGACATCTTTTGTGTGAAGATAAGATATCTTATGTGTGAAGATAAAAAAGAAGTAACTTCTGCATGAAGACAAAAGAAATAAATAGTATCTTCCGCACGAAGATAAAGAGAACAAAACTTCCGATGATTTATAGATATGCCAATCAGTGATCATGATGTTAGATGACCAAGTGGATGCCTCCAGCTATCCAGTTGACGATGTTGCCCAGTTGATGATGTTATCCAGTTGATGATGTTACCTAGTTGATGATGTTATCCAGTTGATGATATTACCCAGTTGATGATGTTTCCCAATTGATGATGTTATCCAGTGGATGTTGTTTCCTAGTTGATGTTGACATCCGGTGACCTGTCAAAATATCAAGAATATCCTTCTTGTTAAGAGGGAGTGTTAAAGTATTGTGTAACTGCAAAGCATATTCTTATCCCCTTTTGTGGATAAAGATAAAATATATTTATTATTGATTATATCAATTCTCTTTTGTGGATTGATCATGTCGGGTATTGTAAATGACCAAATCCCCTTTTGTAGATTGGTCAAACCCTAATTGTAATAAGCTAAATAAGAAGTCGGCCCCAAAATATATTAAAGGTGGTTATAACCACCCAGAAGAAGAAGTCGGCCCTGCCAGTGAAGAGACACTTCCACACATGCCATAATTGTATAAATAAGAGAGGCCAACACCTCATTTAGACACACACTCATCTCACTCATTTAGTGCACAAGTATTGAAGGAAGCTGCAGTTACCAGTTGCCGGAAGAAAGAAGAGAGAGAGAGGCACATCCTTGGGAGAGGAATTTTTGTGTTGTTTGGTTCATTATCTTGACATTGTATTGGCTATCTATATTAAGGAAGTTTTGCTGGGTTTTCTTCCCCTTGAGGGTTTCCCATGATAAATGTTTGTGTACTCTTGAGATTGTGTTTCTCTCGGTGATCTTGTCTATGTTGTTGTTATCTAGTAACTATAAAGGTAACCTAATAATAACTAAAATCTTAACAAAGTTTTGGTGTCCCTTCTGTCCTAGTTTTTGATAACACATCTTACTTCTCTTCCACCATGTTGACAGAGTTTTCTCTAGAGAAAGAAATCATAATTAGATACTCTACAAATTATTACCCACACGGAAATGGAGTGGAAGAATAAAATAATAAGAACCTAGTAAGGATATTGAAGAAAACGGTTGAAGATAACCAAAGGAATTGGCATAAATTACTCCACAACGCTTTATGGGAAGGTAGAGTCACACCCAAGGAAGCTATAGGAAATTCCCTATATTTTCTAGTATACGGATAGGAAACCATTCTCCTGAACGGAATTTATATTCCATCTCTTCAACTAGCCCAAGATTCTAGAGGATAGCCTTCATCGGTCATACAACAAAGAATTGACACTTTACTCATGCTAGAAGAAGGGAGGGAGAAAGCTAAATCAAAGTTCTTATCTCACCAGTATATCGTTAAAAGATGGTTTGACAAGCATAAGGCTAAAGAGAAGAATTTTGAAGTAGGAGACCTAGTCCTAAAATGGGATAGAGCAAATGAGCCTAAAGGCAAACATTAAGTTTCAGAATCTGTGGCTCAGACCTTTCCAAGTGGCCGGGAAAATTGGGGCAGGAACTTATCGGTTACAGAACCCGAGGGGGGAACCTGACGCCCTCCCAGTAAATGGACAATCCCTAAAACAATATTTCCATTAATATATATATATATATATATATTTCTTTTTTGTTGAGTTTCTTTTTATGTTTCGTGTGCATGTTTCATAAGTTTGTTTCAACTAGCTATATTGCAATTTTGCCTTTGTTTTCTTTTGCTATTTTTTGATTTCCACACTTTTGAAGGTTGTGTTTAGCAAGACAATGGTTGACCTCAAATCATGCGACATAGAGAACTCTGTTCCTAACTCATTGCTCACATACAACACAAGAAGCGTCGAGGAACCTACGATTGTTTCGAGGGGTCCTCTAACCTATGAAAATGAACTACTTAGGAGAAATGCAGAAGTGCTTGACCGGTGGTCTGGTGAAACCTTAAGGGAAATTTGGAAAGATGAAAAGGACTACATGAACCCCCAAGATAAAGCTAGCAAAGGATTCACCTTAACCATGTCACTTTGCAAATTAAACAAACGTCATCCTCTCTCACTCGCTCAGGGAATTCTACTGAAATAAAAGTTAACTATACCAAAATGAGTTAATAGTGGGAGAGGGTATGCATATGTCTTCATTGGGGCTATGGACGCTCGCTGGCAGCAGAGCAAGGTCTGTGATGTCAGGGTGACTTCGTCGAGGCTATGGACGCTCACTGGCAGCAGAGAAACACTGTAGAAAGTGATTAAAGGTAACCAAAGGCTTCATGCCAGTGAATACTTTACTAGATTTTTTGTCAAAAAGGGCATTAGTCAAGGTTATAGGAAATGAACAAGGAATGAAGGTGGAAAACCCCACAGGCAGACCCAGAAGAATCAACCAGAGAATTTCAAATGCAAGGGTAAAAGAGGCTCTGATTTAAAACCAGTTAAGTTCTACACCATATTTCGTATCAACCAAGCTTGAAGGAGGAACAAAGATTCTACTTTCGCCCAATAAATTTCCATTTGTTGAGCACTCAACACACCCTAAAAAAGTATATGTCAAATTTCCTTTTTTGGGTACCACTTGATATTTTTCTCTATCTAAATTCGACTTTAGTATGAAAATGTTTCCTTTACTTATCATTTTGTTTCTCATTTAAGTCTCTCAAAGTTTACTTGAACATGTCAAAACCCATAACTTAAAATACTAACATTTAAATAAAGAATCGACAGTAAAAAACTTTCCTTGACGCACTCAAAGATTTGGCATCGAGAAGAATTTAAAAATGAAAGAGAATCACTCGAAAGAACCGGGGTCACCGAGCATCGATTTTTTCGGCATCGACAAATGAAAGTCAATCTTTCACAACAAGCATCACGCAAGGATATCAACGACAACTGATTCCCTTCGGTGTCGGTAAAGGGAGAAAATAGAAAGCGTTAGAAGAAGAAAGAAATGATATCACTGATCGCCGACTCCCAAAACGTTTTCAACATCGAGGATTTTCGAGGACGATAATCCACAAAGAAAATACGCGATAGGTTTATCTCCGAAGGTCGATTCTTGATACCTTTTCGGCATCGACAGTCCCAAGTTCAACTTAGAATGCACGATTTGAACAAAGCCTCGAGTCCAACCAATTCCCATGAGCTAAGTCCCTGGTCTTCAGTACCACGAGTTGCACCCCGAGTCAGTTTTTCCATGTCAATGTCGTACAATGAAATCGATCGACGTCGGAGGTTTTTCGCAGAAGGATATCAATGAAAATACAATGTAACTTGGAGAACCACTAAGTATAATTTCAGGACTAACTTACAAGAAAATTTAGACAAAGAACACAATAGATACACACGAAAAGGGAGAAGCGATGCATCCATTTCAAGACTTTATATTAGATCCCCATCAAGCTCATATTACATTCAAGAGACACTATCTACACCTTTTTAGCCAATCAACCCGGTTTACATTAAGAACAAGAAAACTTTCACAAAAAGGAGAACTATCAAAATTGTGTGTCACGTCTGAGAATACAAAGTGGAGTTCATCACTCATGCCTCTTCTGTGCGCGGAATTTCTCCCCGGCTGCTTCACGCACCCTGATATGTTTTCATTTTCTATTCTTACGATACCCTGTGTTCTTTGTGTAGTTGCACGATTGTATCTTGCGCTTCCCAATATGTTTCTTGAGCCATGTTACGTTCCCTTCATGACCTTGCGAGGATGACACCTCAAAGGTGTTTGCCATATTAATTCTCTATTTTCCTGGTAGAGTTCAGCAATGGTGAGTTGTGCCTTCTCTAACTGTTGAGTCGACTCTCAAACATTAGAACTCGAGGCATCTTTCCTCCTCTTTCTACTTACACTTCCTCGAATTGTGTTTTCGACAGGTTCTATCCAGATAATAGTCATAAGTAATGCCTCGACGACCGTTCTTGCACACGACTCGATCAAGATTTGGTTTTCACAAGCTTCCTTATTTTTCCTTGTCCTTCCTCTTCCCCAGGGTATTTTTTGTTGGGGAGGCATAGGTTCCAACATTCATCCTCCCAGTGTAATGTCTTCCACTTCAGCCTCCACATAGGGTGATACCATTGTTTCTATGCATAAGTTAGAGTCTCCCTTGGAAGCCTCAGGGATGCCCGCTACGAATAAAAACGAATCCCAAGCATTTTGGGGCTCAATCCTAGTACTTTGGCTGCTTCGCATGCCCCGTCTTGCATTTTGAGGAGTTCCCATGGTGCAAAAACATATATGTCTTATGCGTGGGGAACTTGACAAGGGCCCAAAGAAGAAAATTTGACCAGACTTGGCTCACGAGAAGAATTACCAACAATGCACAAGCTCAACTAATGAGTAGAACACACGCAGAACATCCAGAATTTATAACAGAGTGGATGGTGAGTGGAAACATGTCAGGGGACATCGGATTCATGGCGACAAGATGTTTTGAAGAAAACTAAAGATTTTAAGTGGCACATCCATGCAACGAGTATGTTCCAGGGCATGCGAGACACAACCGATAGGATTTTTAGAGGGTGTGTGGTATGATCACCTCAATTTTTCATTTCCCCAGTCTCCATGATGAGATGATGATGGTTGATGTGCTTGTGGATGCGACTTATGTTTGCACAACTTGCCTCGACCTGAGGCACCTAACGACTTCCCTTATGATAGGATCCGATTCTTTTGGAACATACTCGTACTTTTAGCACATGTTTGGCTCTGACATCCTTTCCCCACTCCAAGGGCCAACCAACCACTAGTGTGACTTCAACTCTCATGTTTTCTATACCTGATCTTTCATGTTGTGGTGCGCGGATGTAACCCACCCTAATTGGAGAAAAAATGATGGCGCTAACAAAAATGGTGCAGGCAATTCGAAGGGTTGTAGAGATCATGTAATTATTAAACAACCGGGTTTAAGAAAGCTTTACAGGTATGCACCAATCTGGATTCTTCACGCTTACGTTTTATACATATATTTTTCCAAGTGTTGTTCTATACACAATCTCTAAATGATTTTAATTTCGATTGTAGGAAATATGCCTCCGACTATTGAGAAAAATATGCTCAGTAACCACCCCGAGAAATCTGAGAGAAATTGGGTCAAAAAATCAACAAGGTGATGAAGGATATTGGACTCCCCGAATTTGGCACACCCGATGAATTCGAAGACTTGCGCGACATAGTCAAATCACATACCAATCAAGATTCATCATAGGCTGAAGAAATAACAAAGGTGACAGACATAAGGGATCCAGATCAGATGCGACAATTTATGGAACACCCGATCAAAGCTTGGGCTATGTTGCAACAGTTAATTTCTAGTCTGATCAAGTATCGGGCACATGTAGTAAATACCAGAAATATTTGCACGGCTTCGATGGAACAACACAGATTTCCATATGCCCACACCTGCGAGGAGTTGTTCATTCGTTGCTCAGAGTATGAGAAAAGTCACCCTTTCAAATTAATATCTTGGGATGACTGTTGTAAAACTGTTAGGGGAGAACGCCACCTGGCAAATTCTATTTTGTTTAACTGCACTTTAGTCGTTATTTTTAGTTAATTTTATGTTATAAATAAGAGAATCGACCGATTCGTTAAGGTTCAATGGTTGTTGCAAGAAACTCTCCTTTTCTGGTTTGTTAAGAATTATTTTCGAGCTACCCGTAATTGAGAAGTCCTTCTGGACCAGATAAAAGTTATATTTTCATCAAATGAATGTGTGATTGGGTATAGAGAAGAGCTATTTCCTATCTTGTCTCATGAATGGATGTTGTAACAAGTAAGAGCTATTAAATATATTGTTAAGTTATCTGATGCAATGTTGTACAGTTCTTTTCTTTAATGATGAAGATGAATCGTTGTGTTATTATGTGATGGATGATTAGAGTAGGTGAATTAATTTTCTTGCCATTATCCTATCCCATATGTATTTATTTCTGATAATTAGTATCTCAGACAGTAATTAGATGCTCAAATGGTTAATGTATTAGTTCTAGGCTTGTGGTATAAAATTGTCATTTGCATGCTTGAGTAGCGGGTTATCCCAAGCACAACCTCTTCTCCAGTAGTTAAACTTAATCATGTTTGTTGCCAAGTTGGTTTATACTGGCTTACATCTTATATCGGTCCCACTTAAGAGAAACTACAAAAACAGAAAGTCTGAACTGAAGGAGACGCCTTCGCAAGAAAATGTAAAGCCCATCGATTAAATTGGTTGGATCACAAGATCTAGAGAACCATTCCACTATTAAACGTTGCAGAGTCTAATTGGGCCTCGGTGGCAGGTTTGGTTCCTGCTGTTGAACTAAAGGGATTTAAGACCCATCAACAGATTGTGATAGGGTTTCCCACTGTCTCCTATTTTGTTCATTCTAGTGATGGAGGGTTTGATTCTTTCTCTTAAAAAAAGTCACTCTAAAGGAAATCTATCGGTAATAAAGGTTTCTAGGATGGTTAAGATCCTCCATATACTCTTTGCGGATGATGTGCTTATACTATCCAAAGCCTCACTTACTGAATGGAAGGAAATTCACAAACTCTTAAATTTCTTTTGTGGTGCAACGAGATTGATGATCAATGTTAATAAGTCTACCTTTTTACACTATGGTGTCCAACAGGGACTTCTAGATGATTTGAAAATATTGTTTCACTATAGTTTCTTTAATCTATCGGTTGTGTTTAAATATTTTGGATTCTTTTTAAAGTTGGACATTTACAAGGAGGAGGATTGGTAGTGGCTTTTGCTGAAATATGAGAACTGTATCCACCACTGGTGCAATCGATTTCTTTCTTTGGGAGGAAGATTTTTTTTTTATTAAAGAAGTGCTCGAAAGTCAGTTGGTTTATTTGATGGCTTTAGCTCACTTCCTCGACTCAGTTCTGAACCAGATTTGTAAGTTGGTTTTCTCCTTTATCTTGTCTGGTAACAAACAATCTCAGACCTTTCACTTATTTAGTTGGGAGACCATCTCAAAAGAAAATATTTTTCGCAGATGGGGTTTGAGGAACATCTTTTGTTTTCCAAGGGCACTGGCAGAAAAAACTTTGGGGCGCGGATTGATGCATTATGGCATTTTGCAGAGGGTTTTAAAAGACAAATACTTTCCCCACATCTTTGTGACGAATTAGTTGTGCTTAGCTTCACCAGTCACGTCTTTTGGATCCCAAACCTAGAGAAACCTTATGAATTCTCTACCTTTGATTGTGCATTGGATTGCATGGAAATCGGGTACAGGAGATTCCATTATTGTTGGAAAGGATGAAATTTTGGGCATGTGGAAGGAATCCACTCTAAATGCTGAGTTGATTACTTGTTTAAATAGTAACAATGTGTATTTTCTTTATCAACCTTGTCGAGCTCCTCTGCAGAGGTTGATTTGCTCAAATTGGCTTGACAACCCAAATTTTGGTTTGGAGGGTGACTTTGATTCTGAATGAGATTTGTACAGGACGCGCTTGATTGGATCTGGCATTTCTTTATATGACAGAGAGGATGATTTAATATGGACAAGTGGAGATAGTTCATGACATATAACAACTTAAAATGTCTAAAATGCTCTTGCAGCCAAGTTGTGGAAAAACAAAATAGGAGGTTGGAGGAAAACATGATGGGCTTGGGACTATCCAAAGAAGATCAAGCTATTTTTTTGGCTTCTCATTGAAGACAAAATTATTACATGGAAAAACCTTCAAAAGAGAGGTTGGGTTGGGCCAGGACTTTGTCTTCTTTGCAAAGGAAATGGGGAATCAGGAACTCATCTTTTTGTACACCGTCCTTTCACTTGTATTGTTTGGAAAAAGATAAAAGAGGAACACAAGATTTCTACAGGGTGGATAGGATCCACAGTGAAGGAATGTTTTGCAAACTGGGATATTCAAAATCAAACATTTTCATCCTTGCCAGCATTCATATGTTGGTTCATTTGGCTTGAAAGGAACTTGGCTATATTTGAGTCAAGGAATCCATCTGTTGATAAGGTTTATCTCCTTAGGTGTGGTGAGAAGCCATAAGACACATGAAACAATGCACTCTATTAGACTCTCATTCCATACTCTACCAAATGATAAAATCATAGGCTAGTTTGATGGGGTTTCACAAAAAAATGGGGAACAAAGTGGCACGGGAGGAGTCATCAAAATCAATGAACATACAGTCTACAAGTGGACTCTTAACTGTGGCAGAGGAAAAAACACAAGAGCATAACTTATGGGTGTTTGGGCTTCTCTAACATTGGCTTATAGACTCTCTATTATAGACTTTCATGTCATAGGGGATTCAAAAATAGTAATTGATTGGCTTAATGAAAAAGGATCTCTTCAGGCAATCTCAATAGACTGTTGGAAGGATAGGATAAAGGAACTCTTTAAGTTTTTTTCATTTATTTCTTTTACGCATGTATACAGAGAAGAGAACCAAAAGGATGATTTTCTATCAAAAAAAGGCTCTCACTTCGCGCCCAGGATCCATAGCATATAATCAGTGGGAAGATGGTCAAGAGGGACCAAGGCTCTTCTTAAATTTGTACCAGCAGTCATTCTAGTGGGTATTTACTGTGTGAAGACTTGTATGAAGGTTTTGTATATTTTGCATGTACGAAAGACAAAAAATTATTTTTGTAAATTTTTTGTCTATTGTTTGGACAATCTATCAATCCATTTTTTGGAAGGGCATTTTGATGTGCTATGTAGTTCCTCTAATATGGTCAGATATTGTTACACTAGGAGAGTAATTGGATGTACACTGATTTTGATTATGTGAATAGATTATATAAATTAATATAATGTGCAATTTTTAGTGGAAAAAAAGAGAGGCACAAAGAAGTCCCAAATTCTCACTTCACTATCGGATGCATTAAATTGGTACTTCGAATATTTTAACATAGTAGAAGGTTATTGACCTTCTTATAAACCGAAAACCAATATAATAATAATTAGATAAATAATTACCATATAACATGTTTTTGGTTTTACTTTTGTTTATAAAATTATTGATGAGTTAGGTAAGGACTAATTACTTTATAACAATATTCTTTGTTAAATAAATAAAGGATATGTTAGTACTGCAGTCAAATTCACTTCTTTTAAGTGTGTTCTAAGAATATCACTGGTCTTTTTAGACCATGTGTTAATTCTTAGTTATTTAGGTCATTTGCTTATAGATTTAGGAGAAGTCTTATTAAGTCATGCTTTTGGGTTTTGAGTTGTGTTTGGGAAAATAAGTAATTTATTGAACTTACTTGATGACTAGTTTATAAGGTCAAGTCACATATCCCTCACATTGTCTTGATGTCATCATATCAAAGGGATCAATTAAGAGTCATTTCATGAAGGTTTTGGAGGGTCCCAAAGGTGAGTCATGTCATAGATCAAAGATTATCAAGGATGTCAAACTTAAGTTGTACTTTCATAGTCTGCCTCTAATCAAATCGGAATTCACTGCAAAATTTCCTAATGTTTCGTAGCATCAAACTGTTAAAGGCCAAATCACTATAGAATCCACTAATGATTTGTAATCATGCATTTCAGATGTGGGAGTCAGTGAAGTCTTGTTTTTGTGTCTCATCATGATGAGTAAGTTTCAAAAAAGAAATTTGGGTCATTTTGCAGCTATCAAACAGGTTCACGTTTTTATTGTTGCAAAACTGTGTTCGCTGCCATTTTATGAGATTGCTTCAAAAAATTATGTAGTGGTCAATGCTATGTTTTTACCCATTTATTGTTTGATTGATGACTACCTCCTCTCGTTTTCAATTTTTTTGTCTTAACTCACAGTCACTCTAGCGTCTCATTCACAATAGAAAACCCATTTGTAGCCCAAAACCCTCCTCGCTGCGAAAAAATCTTGTTGATTGTCTAGAACCCTCTTCTTGCCTATAAAGATAGAGGATTTAACTTTCAACTATACTCAGAATTGATTATTGATGTTTCCTTCTATTCATTTATGGTCTTTTTGTTCTAAAATTCTCAGCCTATATTAATTTCCCACTTGCTACAAAACTGTTTTTTCCACTAAAACCTTGTTTAACAGTAAACCCTAGTGCCTTGAATCTTCTTGTGTAGTTTGAATTTTTGGTTGCCATCCCAGTTTTCCCATCTCATATTTTTCCCTCTGACAGTTATGGAGTCTTCACAACAAAATAAGAAAATCTACAAAGAAAGTGAAATCGTGAGATCTGAACATCATGACATGTAGTTGGTTAATTCAGATCCTTTTATCAGAGAATGTTTTCATAGAGTAGGATGCATCACTTTCTGTGAGAAATTGCATAAGGGGCACTTGGAGGTAGCTAAGGAGTTTGCACTAAATTTTGATGGTGTCAAGACCAAAGTTGGATCACTTGGGTTTCAGGTAGCAGAATAGAAAATTGCAACATCCATAGAGATGCCTTGTCAGGGTGAGATATGGTTCAAGGGGATGGCCCTGGACTCTACATTTTTCCATGATTATTTCAAACCATAGTATCAAGATGATAATATATCTAAAAGAGTGCCAAGGAGTCACATGACATAATATTTTGATAATATGATAAGAGTAATTCAAAGATACTTCACCTATGATGGATGCTTTAACATGGTGTACCAGTACCATATGAGATTACTAATGCATTTTACTAGTAAGCAACTCCTGAATTTTCCCTTTTATCTTTTCAGAATCTTGGGTAAAATGTATGATAAGGTGCAGGCTAAATATAAATTAGTTGAAAGTATCACATTTCATTATGGCCTTATCAAGTTGCTAGTCTTAGAGGAGCTCAATAAAACAAGTGGAGATTGAGACACCTTTTTGTCCACATCAGGTTTCAGTGAAAAAATTATCAGTACTCCTCAGAAAAAGAGAAAAATCTCTTCCTCAACTGAGAAAGTAGTTCAAACAGCCTCTGGTAGTGCTAAAAGGAAAATAAACAAAGGTGAAGAGCAACAACCATCCATAGTGGAAATCCCTGAAACTAAAGTTAAAACCTTTCTCAGTAAAGAGTCTAAGGAGAAATCTAAAGGAAAAAAACCTTTAGATCAAGACATTAAAATTGTTAAAGATGTTATAGAGACCTTTGGCAACAGGAAGAGTAAGAGAAAGCTTGAATTCATTGTTGAAGTAGCGAAAATGCCTAAACCTAGAAAGCCTTTGACCAGGTCAACATTGAAAGAATATCTAGTTTATGTAAATGAAGGTGCAACATAGGTCCAAGTCTCAGAAGAGGCTCATGCCTCATCAAGAAAAAGGGTCATGTTCATTCAAGAGACATCCACAAAAGAAGTACCTAGAAAACCTATAACTAGGTCAATACCAAGGAACTTAACTCCTATAACAAAGGGTGCATCTCAAACACCTGTTCATCACACAACCAAAGAAACTATTCACCTAGAGCCTGTAGAAATTATTGAAACACAGTCTCCACCAAATGCAAGCATTCAAACAGTCAAGAGACTCAGAAATGTGTTGAAGGATGCACAAATCCAAATTGTGCAATTGAGGCAAGGGAATAGAGAAATGAAAATTTAAATAAAGGAGCACTTGGATAGTTGTGAGCTAGTTATTGATAAAAGAAGAAACATGGTCAAAAGATCCTTGCCCCTGCATCATCAAGTGAAAAATGTCTACAAGCATAATATGGTTTTGAAATATGAGAATAGGTTATTGAAAAGAGAGTTGCATCGGTTGAAAGAATAAGTGGCAAAGAAGAACTTGGACATGTTAGCACATGAAACAATTAATTAATATAGAGGAAACTCATTTTTGAAACTACACCAGTTTTGAGAAGGAAATAGTTACATGTTGCTACAAAACCTAAAGGCTACTTTTTGTCTTATGATGTTTTGATGGTTCAGTGGTAGTTTTGACTAATAGCGAGGTCCAAAGCAAGGTTAAGGAGTGAAACAGATGCATACAACCAACTTACAAGTTTTTCACACCAACAAAAATATACAAAATCCAAAACAGTTGATAAACAAAGTTTTTGCAACGATTTTCAGTTATTCGCTGTGAAACTGCTGAAACAAAGTTTTTGTAGTATATTCCACCAATTTGCTGAAAATTCTCATAGTTAGCCTTAGATCGAGGATTTCAGTTTCCACCTGTGTATCAACCGCCTCCAACATTTTAGTTGATCATGAAAGACACTTATCCCATCGATCTAGCTTTTCCAAATTATGAATGTAGACATGATCCTAGGTTTTAGAAGTTTTGTTAGATTTTATGTTGTTATCCCATACACCCAACTTCTAAGTTGATGGAATCCATTGTAACAATTGTATTTCGAATTACTAGAAGGAAAAGAAGGCGTGTAAGGCTATATATTGCAAGATGTAACCATTTTGAAGGGTTCAAATGATTAGAGACTGAGGCTCATACTTATGGTTATGATTTCTGAAACTAAGAAGACTATGTATTTGGATTGAAGGAATCTAATGCAAATACAAGATCAAATTTGTTTTATCCCAACCTATTCTTTATCTTTTGCTTTTGTGGAATATTGTCTTTGAATGATTCATTACAGTTTTATTTACATTTTGTGCAGTGAATGATTCATTGCATACATTGTCAGTTTTCCATGCAAGTACTCTATATTTCTGGATTAGAAGGTTTCTAATTTATGAGATTTTCTTCAGTAAATAAATCAATTTAGCTGGAAGTGGATTGTGTTATTTACTTCAGTGTTCTCCTCTATTTCTTCTGTTCATTTGTCCAAGATTTGTTGATCGGAGTTTGTTTTAGTCCTTCCCTTACTATTTACATAACATTTGATTAATCCAACAGGAATCGAGCCATTGAATAATCCAACAGGAATTGAGCCATTGAGTAATTCTTTCCTTTGCAAAGTTTTCTGAGAGATTTGGACGAACGTAGTTAGTGGTTGAAGAATAACCATGCATACTGAATCCAACTACAAGCTCTACAATTCCACATCTGATGCAACCAGTTGTGTTGCAGTGAAGGTTAAGGTTAGATCGTGGCATGCATAAAGAAGAGTCCATTTCCATGCTAAGATGCATTAGTCACACTTGTTAAATATGTGAGGGGGCATGGTATTAAAAATATCAAGGGCACTAAATGCATAATATGTAGGTTGTTAAATATGTGAAGGGGCAAGGTATTAAAAATATCAGGGGCACTAAATGTATAATATGTAGGTGTCAATTTTTTAATTTTTTTTTTTTTAAATGACTTTATAAAT
>JZKD02S0089674.1:119595-164134 GCA_000966675.3 Picea glauca | reverse complement strand
AAAGTCACCGGTTCGAAACCTGCGGGGACAAAAAATCCAACCATGTTAAGGGTTGGTGTGGCTCAGGCCGGGTGCAATCCCCGAGTGATTTTGACGGCTTAGATGCCCCTGAGTCACGGTTTCTCAAGCCACAGGTTAATCGCAGGTCCTACACAAATTAACAAACAAAAAAAACATATTTTTGGTTTTACTTTTGTTTATAAAATTATTGATGAGTTAGGTAAGGACTAATTACTTTACAACAATATTCTTTGTTAAATAAATAAAGGATATGCCAGCACATGAAATGTACTGTAGTCAAATTTACTTATTTTAAGTTTGTTCTAAGAATATCACTGGTCTTTTTAGACCATGTGTTAATTCTTAGTTATTTAAGTCATTTTCTTATAGCTTTAGGAGAAGTCTTATTAAGTCATGCTTTTGGGGTTTGAGTTGTGTTTGGGAAAATAAGTAATTTATTGAACTTTCTTGATGATTGGTTTATAAGGTCAAGTCACATATCCCTCATATTGTCTTGATGTCATCATATCAAAGGGATCAATTAAGAGTCATTTCATGATGGTTTTGGAGGGTCCCAAAGGTGAGTCATGTCATAGATAAAAGATTATCAAGGATGTCAAACTTAAGTTGTACTTTCATATTTTGCCTCCAATCAAATCAGAATTCACTACAAAAGTTCCTAATGTTTCGCAGCATCAAACCATTAAAGGTCAAATCACTGCAGAATCCACTAACGATTTGTAATCATGCATTTCATATGTGGGAATCAGTGAAGTCTTGTTTTCGTGTCTCATCATGATGAGTAATTTTCAAAAAAGAAATTTGGGTCATTTTGCAGCTATCAAACAGGTTCACGTTTTTATTGCTGCGAAACTGTGTTCGCTGCCATTTTATGAGATCGCTTTGAAAACTTCTGTAGTAGTCAATGTTATGTTTTTACCCATTTACCGTTTGATTGATGACTACTACTTCTTGTTTCAATTTTTTTTTCTTAACTCATAGTCACTCTAGCGTCTCATTCACAATAGAAAACCCATTTGTAGCCCAAAACCCTCCTCGCTGTGAAAAAATCTTTTTGATTGTCTAGAACCCTCTTCTTGCCCATAAAGATAGAGGATTTAACTTTCAGCTATACTCATAATTGATTATTGATGTTTCCTTCTATTCATTTCTGGTTTTTTTGTTGTAAAATTCTCAGCCTGTATCAATTTCCCACTTTCTACGAAACTGTTTTTGCTACTAAAATCTTGTTTAGCAGTAAACCCTAGTGCCTTGAATTTTCTTGTATAGTTTGGATTTTTGGTTTCCATCCCAGTTTTCCCATCTCATGTTTTTCCCTCTGACAGTTATGGAGTCTTCAAAACAAAATAAGAAAATCTACAAAGGAAGTGAAATCGTGAGATCTGAACCTCATGACATGCAGTTGGTTAATTCAGATCCTTTTATCAGAGAATGTTTTCAGAGAGTAGGATGCATCACTTTCTGTGAGAAATTGCAGAAGGGGCACATGGAGGTAGCTAAGGAGTTTGCACTAAATTTTGATGGTGTTAAGACCAAAGTTGGATCACTTGGGTTTCAGGTAACAAAATAGACAATTGCAACATCCATAGAGATGCCTTGTCAGGGTGAGATATGGTTAAGGGGATGGCCCTGGACTCTACATTTTTCCATGATTATTTCAAACCATAGTATCAAGATGATAATATATCTAAAAGAGTGCCAAGGAGTCACATGGTATAATATTTTGATAATATGCTAAGAGTAATTCAAATATACTTCACCTATGAGGGATGGTTTAACATGGTGTACCGGTACCATATGAGATTACTCATGCATTTCACTGGTAAGCAACTCCTGAATTTTCCCTTTTATCTTTTCATAATCTTGGGTAAAATGTATGATAAGGTGCAGGCTAAATCTAAATTAGTTGAAAGTATCACATTTCATTATGGCCTTATCAAGTTGCTAGTCTTAGAGGAGCTCAATAAAACAAGTGGAGATTGGGACACCTTTTTTTCCACATCAGGTTTCAGTGCAAAAATTATCAGTACTCCTCAGAAAAAGAGAAAAAACTCTTCCTCAACTGAGAAAGTAGTTCAAAGAGCCTCTGGTAGTGCTAAAAGGAAAATAAACAAAGGTGAAGAGCAACAACCAACCATAGTGGAAACCCCTGAAACTAAAGTTAAAACCTTTCTCAGTAAAGAGTCTAAGGAGAAATCTAAAGGAAAAAAACCTTTAGATCAAGACATTAAAATTGTTAAAGATGTTACAGAGACCTTTGACAAAAGGAAGAGTAAGAGAAAGATTGAATTCATTGTTGAAGCAGTGAAAATGCCTAAACCTAGAAAGTCGTTGACCAGGTCAAAATTGAAAGAAGATCTAGTTTATGTAAATGAAGGTGCAACAGAGGTCCAAGTCTCAGAAGAGGTTCATGCCTCATCAAGAAAAAGAGTCATGTTCAGTCAAGAGACATCTACAAAAGAAGTACCTAGAAAACCTCTAACTAGGTCAATACCAAGGAACTTAACTCCTATAACAGAGGGTGCATCTCAAACACATGTTCATCATGCAACCAAAGCACCTATTCACCTAGAGCCTGTAGAAATTATTGAAACGCAGTCTCCACCAAATGCAAGCATTCAAACAATTAAGAGACTCAAAAATATGTTGAAGGATGCACAAATCCAAATTGTGCAATTGAGGCAAGGGAATAGAGAAATGAAAATTAAAATAAAGGAGCACTTGGATAGATTTGAGGTAGTTATTGATAAAAGAAGAAACATGGTCAAAAGATCCTTGCCCCTGCATCATCAAGTGAAAAATGTCTACAAGCATAATATGGTTTTGAAAGCTGAGAATAGGTTATTGAAAAGAGAGTTGCACTGGTTGAAAGAATAAGTGGGAAAGAAGAAATTGGACATGTTAGCACATGAAATAATCAATCAATATAGAGGAAACTCATTTTTGAAACTACACTAGTTTTGAGAAGGAAATAGTTACGTGTTGCTACAAAACCTAAAGGCTACTTTTTGTCTTATGATGTTGTGATGGTTCAGTTGCAGTTTTGACTAATAGCAAGGTCCAAAGCAAGGTTAAGGAGTGAAACAGATGCATACAACCAACTTACAAGTTTTTCACACCAACAAAAATATACAAAATCCAAAACAGTTGATAAACAAAATTTTTGCAACGATTTCCAGTTATTCGTTGCGAAACTGCTGAAACAAAGTTTTTGTAGTAGATTCCACCAATTTGCTACAAATTTGCATAGTTAGCCTTAGATCGAGGATTTCAGTTTCCACCTATGTATCAACCGCCTCCAACATTTTAGTTGATCATGAAAGACACTTGTCCAATCGATCTAGCTTTTCCAAATTATGAATGTAGACATGATCCTAGGTTTTAGGAGTTTTGTTAGATTTTATGTTGTTATCCCATACAACTAACTTCTAAGTTGATGGAATCCATTGTAACAATTGTATTTTGAATTCCTAGAAGGAAAAGAAGGCGTGTAAGGCTATATATTGTAAGATGTAACCATTTTGAAGGGTTCGAATGATTAGAGATTGAGGCTCATACTTCTGGTTATGATTTATGAAACTAAGAAGACTGTATTTGGATTGAAGGAATCTAATGCAAATACAAGATCAACTTTGTTTTATCCCAACCCATTCTTTATCTTTTGCTTTCGTGGAATATTGTCTTTGAATGATTCATTACAGTTTTATTTACATTTTGTGCCGTGAATGATTCATTGCATACATTGTGAGTTTTCCATGCAAGTACTCTATATTTCTGGATTAGAAGGTTTCTAATTTATGAGATTTTCTTTAGTAAATAATTCAATTTAGCTGGAAGTGGATTGTGTTATTTACTTCAGTGTTCTCCTCTATTTCTTCTGTTCATTTGTCCAAGATTTGTTGATTGGAGTTTGTTTTAGGCTTTCCTTGCTGGAGCATAGTATTCATTCATTTTTTTTTACTATATTGATTCTTAATCCATGTCAATTTGACCCATTCACACATTTAAATATATCCTTTTACTTTGATATCCTAATGAGCACTAGTCTTACCTCTATAGCAGTCTAAAGGTGATATCTAGTGCTAACATGATACTATGCACATCTACATGGTAACGTTAATTAAATCGATTACACAATAATTAATGAAAAAATAAATTAACAAGAGATAGATTTATCATGAAGCTTTCCCAACAAACCCTTGTGTTGTTTCTCAATGTTCTTGGCAAATCATCCCTTTTAACCATGATCATGGACCTTGTCTTACTCATGTTGCAGTTGCTACCATACTTTGTACATGAATTATGTTGTATTTGTTACCATACTCTGTACATGAAGAAAGTATCAAGCAGGAAGTTATAGGACGAAACACATGTACAAGAGGTGAGACTTAGCTTCTCAATGTATTATCAAAATGACAAATGGACATCATTGTAAGGAACTTTAGTGGGTTTATCGTATGATTTAGTGAAAACATCATCTGTCTTAACAAGTTTTCAATAAAATTTACTATAAAATTATAAAAAAGTTTGACCCAAGAGATTATGACATCCTCTTATGTTGTAAATGGTTTGGGTATCAAATTTCATCCATTATCACCATTAACTTTGAAAAAAAAGTGCTTTAAATGTAAAAAATATCATCACAGTGAATATAGCATTGGAAAATAAGAGATATATTCATAAAATGCATGCACAGAAGATAGAATTATGACATCAACAAGTTATGAAAATAACATTGGCAAATAAAAGATATGTTCATAAAATGCATGCGCAAAAGATAGAACTATGAGATCAACAAGTTATTTGATCATGCATCAAAGTACATTCAAGCAACCATATTAAATATGATATCACAATTATCTTAGATATGCTTATTTGCTATTCTTAAAAATATTTACAGAACATTTTTTTCAAAAAGAAATTTGCTCAAAATTATATTAGAGATATAATTTTCTTTACATACAATCATTCATGAATTACAATCAACCATATTTGAGATAAGCGGAATGTCCAAAAAACATAATCAAAATACTTCACAAGTAAAACTTCAAAAGTCATAACAGACTATAATCTGCCAAAATTACTATCAAAAGAACTATCTGAAAATCAACAAAAAAGACTCCAAAATTCTGATCTGTTACGAAACATATTTAAACAATGTTGTGACATTCCATATTTAATAGGTTGACCATTTCCATATAATATCAAAACTTGGTGATCTATCTTAATATAAAAGAAATTGTATCAGTATACTGTATCAAATACACAGAGTGCTGTATCAAATACACAGAGTGCTATATAGACCAAAAGGAATAGTCAAACAACATTAAAAAATTGTCACATTGTTTAGGATGTTGTTCAAATATAAAGCTATAATATTTTTCAAAAAAAGAAATTCTGGACCATATGACAATGCTGATGCAAAAAATGTGCTGAAGAAGTTATTACTCAGAATTTAGTTTCTAGAATAATTTTTCAACCATCTCTTGCATAGATAATGTATTACTAAAATGAAGGAAAGCACATGATTTCAATTTTTCTACTATGATTTTATTTAGGTGTTTTGAATCCGACTCACTTTAATTGTTCTACTATAATATTTAAACCCGACTCACTTTAGCAATTTTTCTACTATATAATATTTAAACCCGACTCACTTTAATTGTTCTATAACTTAGATTTATAGAGTTTATCGTTAACTTATGTGAACCCAACCTTCAACAATGACCATGACAATCCAACCTTCAATAATGACCATGACAATCCTTGTATATGGACACTAAAAAAAGACGATTAATATGAAAATAGATGAATTGTTTTCTTGTGGTGAAAAATATTATTGAATAGATATAACTAAATTCTTACAACCTCTTAAAAAAATATGTTCTTTCCATATCTACTATTGCAATATAAGTGGTGTTATAAATCACTAGCTTAGTGTCTTACTATGTGTACATCTGTGGATATGTTTTTAGTCACTATATTAGTTTTATTTGTCCTATTCTTTTGAATACATGCTCTACAGTAAAGTACGTTATAGTGGAGTTTGTTGACAGATGGTGTCAAGTACGTTACAATGGAGTTTATTCACAAATGGTGTATATGAAAAGAAGAAGATTGAATTAATGTTTCTATTTCATAATTGTCATAAATATGTTATTTCTCATTATACACATGCATAATAGAAAGTGAGTATTAATATGGAATGAAATTTTAATATCAGGATATATTATTGTAATAAGACAACTTGCAACATCATATAGATAACAAATGCAAGCCAACCTACAAGAAATGTCAATGAAATTGTGAACAATGTTAGTATAGAAGTGACAGATGATGCTATCACATAAACCTTGAGACTTGCACCCCAAAACAAACTTTTGGTAAGATTTTGGTGTGCACACACACAAAATGAGAAGTGAAGTATTAATGTGGAATGACATCCCAACATAGGGATATTCCATTTTAATGGTATTGCTTGCAATGTCACAAAGATAAAAACTACAAGGAATGGCATTGAAACTATCAATATTAGTATCGAAGTGAGGATGAGATCACATCAACCTAGGGACTTTCACCCAAAATCCAAATTCTAAATTGTGAAATATTTTGGTGCAAATAATTCCTTACAACCCATCTATATCTCGAACCTATTATGCATGTTTGATTATTCACAAAAGCACACATGCAATTAGAATGCAAGTAGAGAAAGATAACATTGCTCCTGTGAATGAACCACCTTACAATAAGGTTATATAGAAGAAAAATAAATACAATAGATTTTTTCCTATAAAACACATGATTTACATAGGTAGATTGATATATGATTAGAGATTGGAAGATCCACATCCATTGTTAAATTTAATTTGTATATATGTTTCATGTATGAGTGGAGGTTTAACAACAAAGTTGTGTAATTAACCCAGGAAGATGGAAATACTATTTTTTTTTATAAATACACAAACAAAATAAAAATTAGAAACATAATTTGGGATATGTCAAACATTGATGGAACCAAATCCCTATCCTTCAAGGAAATAGAAAATCTAAG
Organism: Picea glauca; assembly: GCA_000966675.3. Taxonomy (NCBI): domain Eukaryota; kingdom Viridiplantae; phylum Streptophyta; class Pinopsida; order Pinales; family Pinaceae; genus Picea; species Picea glauca. The sequence goes on along the minus strand of JZKD02S0089674.1, from coordinate 157,062 downwards.
GGAAACTTCTTTAGCTAGGCTTTACAAAGATACTGAGATACCTATCATTACAAAAGTGATCAAATTCATTGAGTTCTTTCCTAGGTTTGTCAACCAAGAAGAAAATGAAGAGTTGGAGGTAGAAGTATCCAAAGAATAACTTCAGGAAATAGTATTTCCATTTTAAAAGGATAAGATCTCAAGTCTTAATGGATATTCAATTGATTTCTTTCTAGGTTTATATGAATGGTTAGAAAATGATATCCTTGTTGTGTTGGAAGAGTCTAGAAAATCAATTAAATGGTTGAGAGTGTTGAACTCCACTTTTCTATCCCTATCACCAAAAAAGGATAACCCAATGTCATTTATGATTTTACACCAATATCTTTGTGTAACTCATTGTACAAAATTATTTCTAAAGTTATTAGTTAAAAGCAATCCTTCAAATGTTATATCTTTCACACAGTTTGGCTTTTTGGAGGGGAGTTAAATGTATTGTGTAGTCAATGTTGCACAAGAGGGTTTACACTCAATAAAGACCAATAAAATGCCCTAAATGGTTATCAAAATCTTTTATCAAAGGCTTACGATAGGGTTAATTGGTTATTTCTTAGACTTACACTTCTACACATAGGATTTAGACTCCCCTTCATTAATTGGATTGAAGATTGCTAATTAAATTCTTACTCATTTGCAACATTGGTAAATGGCTTAGCATCCAAATTTTTTAAGCCCACTAGAGGGCTCAAGCAAGCTCACACACTATCTCCATTGTTATTTTTGTTGATCTATAGAGGCTTGGGAAAGACCGTTGAAGCCCATAAAAGAAATGGGAAATTGAAAAGAATTCATGTTGGAAGAGGGTTGTCTATATCTCATCACCTATTTGTAGATGGTGTACTTCTCTTTAGAGTAAGGTCTATAAGAGAAGCAAGGTACATAAAAGAGAATCTTGATATGTTTAGTATAGAAACTAGAATGGAAATAAACATGTGATCTGTAAACTACCATGGATATTCCACTGGAACAGTTTGTCACAACAAATCTTGTAATTTTATGAAATATTAGGTTACGCAAATTTATTTCCTTAGATCTCATGTTTGTTAGCATTAGATTATTACTCAAATTTATGAAAATAACTAAAATAAAAAAAATAGAGAAATAAAAAATGAACGCACCAACCACACAAATGAACACATGATGTATCTTCGGAAACCCAAAACGAGAGCCAACTAAAAGGTGAGGCCTATGCTCTACTCGCTTTCTTTAGTTATAAAAACACAAATACAAAGAAAGAATCACTTACTATGCAATTTCCTTTGAGACTATGACCTAAATGGATGCTACAAAGTATTTTTCTTGCTCTACTATTCTTTCAAATCGCACTCCTAGATGATCTGATCAACTATGGAACAAGTACAATGCTAAAGAACAGAACCCTTTCTCCTCCTAGATTCCTAGTATTTAACATAGCCTGATATCCATCTAAGGTTAGGGTTTTTGCATCCTCAACCCTCAATTAGTGATAAGGATTTAGACCTTCTATAATATTCTTGAAGGTCCACATGTGGTTAGCCCCACATGCGTGAGTAATGGGGGTTGACATGGAATCCACTCGGTACCATGGTGGTCAACAAGAAGGGTCATTTTGCGGGAGGCATAACTTTCACATAGGAGCTCCAATTAAGGTGATTTTCACACTGTTGGAAATGTCTTGGTGTGTAGAATGGCATCCATGGATTGTGAGCTATTTTTGCAAATTTTTGACCCCCCAAAATGCCATTTGATGCCTCAAAATGTCTTTGTAAGGCTATGGACCCTGAATCTCCAAACTAGGACCTGCCATTAAAATAGTCCCTACAAGACAATTCCTCTTTCTTTTCCACCGAGAAAGTACCAAAACAGATTCCAAATTATATAGTGACCTAATCTAGATCATACCTCCCCATTTAGCGAGGCTTTTGGTCCCCAAAATATTTTATTGAATAAGGTGAGAAAACATTTCCTCTACCTTCTCCCTATAGTACCATTTTTCCTTACCTAGAAGTTATCCTTTCAACCCAATCTTCCAAAGGTCATGATTCCCTTGTCTGATAGTTCTAGGATTCTTCTAAAAAACAATGACTTTTACCAACTCTACCTTAGTTCTTGGTGCTAATTCCTCTATGGTAGGACTTGATCCTCAGTTTCTTGATCCAACATGGAAGGCTCATAGAGTTTCAAATTCTCCACATGCAATATTGACTAAATGTGCATGTATGGGGTAGACTGAGTCTAAATGAATTATCACCCACCTTCTCCAATAATTCAAAAGGACCATACTACAAAGACTTGATATTCTTACTAGGACATTGTAGTATTTCCTTTTTTAGTTATAACCAAACACTATCTCCCACTTCGAATGATTTCTTAGTTCAATGCTGATCATGTTGGGCCTTATACTTTTCCTATGATTTCTTCAATTTCTCATGTACTTGTAAATGGATCTACCTAATATTTTCAACGAACTTATCCTCTTTTAGTACTTCTCTTATGGTGTCTTCCCTCACTCCTCCTTGTTGTCCATAGACAACATCCAAAGGAGAAGGTGGAAAATACCCAAAGAGTTTCGAAAGGGGACTTTCCAGTCGTAGTATGGACTACTCTATTACAAAAGTGTTGAACGTAGATTATATTTTGATCCCAGGTATTTAGATGTTTTTTATTGTAATCCCTCAAAATTTGTACCAAAGCCCCATTAACTACTTCTATCTACCCATATGTCTATGGATGGAATGGTGTAGCTCTTTTTAATTTAGTGTCCATCGTATCCCAAATTGTATTCCAAAAGGAACTAAGAAATTATATTATCCTTGTTTGAGATGATTCCCCTTGGTATCCCAAAGTGCACTCAGACTTGTTCAAAGAAGATGTTTGTTTCTTCTTTTTCTTTGATGTTCTTTTTACAAGGAATAAGAATGCACATCTTTCTAAACCTATCAATTACCACAAACAAATAGTTACATGCCTTCCTATCTGTTGGAAAACCACCCACACAATCTATGGAAATGTTTGCCCAAGGTCTAGTGGGTAGAAGTAAGGGATGGTATAAAACTTGCTTTATATTACTGAGCTTGTTGGTACAACAAAGCATGCATCCTCTAATATATTGAGCTACATCTTACATTCTAGTCCAATACACATACCTTTGTAAGTTGGAAATTGTCTTCCCAACACCAAAATTTCCTACAACCTTTAAGGTGTGAGCCTCTTTGATAAGATACAATACTTCACCTTTAGGAACACAAAGCTTTTCTAGCTTGTAGAGTAACCCATTTTGGATATGATAGTCAACTTTATTGTCACCTTCTTCTACATGAATTTGGCCCTATAACTATTGAAACACCTCTTTCAATTCCTCATATTCATTATATGCCTCTTTGTATGCATCGTGGGTAAAACTATTCATGTGCATAAGAGTTCCCAAAGATGTAATCTTGGATGTGGGTGGCATTTAAAGAATGTCTACCAAATTATTAATGTTTCCCTTATTATATTTGATGGCCAGATGAAACTGTTGCAAAAAAACACATCCACTTGTAATGTATGGTTTGTTGAATCTTACTATGGGATTGAAAACACTACAGTGTATAGTGGTCAATGTGGATAATAGTTTCCTTTCCCATCAGATAGTGCTTCCACTTATGTATAGCTTGAACCAAGGCACAAAGTTCCTTATCACATGTAGGGAAGTTCAAGACTCCCCCATGAAAAATCTCAAAATGATAGCATATTGTCTTACCTCACTACATCAAGACCACTCCCATAGCATCCCTACATCAAGACCACTCCCATAGCATATCTACTCACATAAGTCTCCAGTTAAAACAACTTTTCCAAGTTAGGCAATGCAAGTAATATTGCTTATTTCAACTCACTGAAAGATTTCTATTGATTTTTTCCCCAGTGGAAAATATTACCACACACATCAAGGGGTACTACATCTAAATCCACTTCATCAATAAAATCTACACTTATAGCAAACTTGATCTTACATTGTTTAGTGACTTTGATATTTGCATCCTTATTCACCCATACCAATAGATATGGTCTTGGATAATCATGAACATCCAGCCCAAGCTTGTTGACCAAATCATCTACTATGAGGTTGACCTATGAACCAAAATCAAATAGAGCATCTACCTTGGTGTTTTGAACTAAATCTTATTATGGAATAGTTTATTCATCTCCTTCTCTTCCTTGTGATGAAGGATACTCAAATTCACCTCATTCTACACTAAAGTGTAGACAATATTCTCATCCACATCTGAGCTTCTCTCTACCTAGTTTCTTGACTTCATGCCTAATAGGTTATGTTGACGTTGGTAGCATCAGACATGTACTTCCACACAGGTCTAAGTGTCTAGATGTGTGAAAGTCATCCAAATCCTTCTACCTTGAGAGTTTACTTTAATTAATGGAATTATTAAAGTAAAGTGGTTTTATTAGTGATTTGAGTTTTATTTAAAGAAATGTGTTATTAGCATTAGTGAATTAAATAATAGCCATTGATCTCAAGAGAGGTGAGAAGTAATCTCAACTGTCAATCACTTTGGATATTAGGGTTAGTTTATAACTCAATACTATAAAATCAAGGCTAGGGTGAATGAGGAAGATACTTTTGATACAAAGAGAATTGGATCATGAAGGAACATGGGCAGTCGCAAGTGGGTTTCAACTAATTGGAGCTGCAACAACAAGATCACACCGTACAAAGTTATGTATAGTATTTGAGTGCGTGTACGTGGGTCTCAGTGGAGACAAGCACATATATGAATTTTTTCTTAAGGAAAGGTGCATACATCTTGGGAAACGTGAAATACCGAGGTCATATAACATATCATGAGTTGCTAGGGTTTGCAGGTACTATTCTTAGTTTTATGTATTTCTATTTGGGCCATTTTTTGAGGTACAAGAGTTATGGTAAGCTTTGAAGTTATTTGAATGATACACTTAGTTGATGGGAAAAATATTTTTCTGTATTGTGGTTGAGATTTTTGGTTTCAAGTATTGCTTCCACTATTTTTATTTGATTTGAATATTCCAAAAAGTGTATGTTGTTTTGTGAGCTACTAATTTGATATACAACAAGGAAATCACTAGATGACAAGATACCTAGATGCTAGAGTAGGGATTTCAACATGGTATCAGAGCAGTTGCTCTGAGAGGAAACCATATCTCAGATCCATAGAAGTTGATAGCATATATATCATATCTGTAGGAGATCTTAGTATATCCATAACCAATAGTTAGAAATCAAGCAGTGGATTTCAAGGAAACAAAAATACTGAGGAAAAACTAGGTTTTTGCAGTCGTACATAGTTGTACATGGGTTGCAAAAGGAACAGTCGCATACATACACGAGTTTCATTGAAGAAATTTGTGTATATGCAGGTGCAGTAAAAGCATTCATGTACACATGTGGGTTTCAATGGTGACAGGCATGTACAATGTCGTACAAGTCAGTATAGGGGAAGTTTCAACAATGTGTTATTTCCAGGGAAGTTTATCAAGTCTAAAGGATGACATCAACAATTCTAAGAGTTGAAGTCTGATTGGATGGAGCATACAACTTCCTATCTTGTAAAGAAAGAGTTACTTTGGCATTAAAGGAGTATGAACTTTGGGAGTTAGTGGAAAAATTAGTTGTTCCACCGATATATCTGACAAATTTGGCATCTCACGAGAAGAAGGAGATCAAATCTGAGAGGGTTATCTTGGATTTAGTGAAGGATCATGTAATTCTTCACCTATCCTAGAATAACATGGCCAAATATATTTTGTATGCCTTCGTAGGTTTATTCTAGAGCACTAACATGAATAGGAAGATGGTCTTAAGAAATAAAATCAGATCTCTACAGATGTCTAGATATGAAAATGTTACCATTTATTTCATGAGGATCACTCATGTATGTGATCAACTTGCATCCATAGGGAGAATAAGGATGATGTGGAGCTAGTCAATTTGGAATTTAATGGTCTTGCCAAGTCCTAGGAACCATTTGTCAAGGGAATTTGTGCTTAGGAACATCTTCCAGATTGGCAGAGACTTTGTGATGATTGCATCTAGGAAGAGACTCAAGAAGATTCTATGAGAAGCAAGCAGGGAAGTAGTGATGTGAACTTGTCCCTTGTCAGTAAGACATATAATGGAAAAGGAAAGAGTTCAAACAAGAAGGGTATATGTGATAGAGGATCATCTTCTCAAGTTCTTCTCATGTCATAAGAATGGGAATTATGCATCTCACTATTTGGAGAAGAAGGGAAAAGGAAAGACACAAACAACAACATCAATAGAAACAAAGCTAGATGAGTTTACAAAGAAGTTTGAAAACGATTTATCATTGGTTTCTTTCCTTTCTACCAACATAGATATCATGAGTGCATGGTTCTTAGATAGTGGTGCATTTTGTCATATGACAGAAGAACATGAGAAATTTAGTAGTCTGATGGAGAGTGACTCAGATGTTCATGTGGATCTTGGTGACGATTCCAAGTATGCAATGAAGGGAGAGGGAACATTTACGCTCCAAATTTATTCAAGAGGTTTGTTGGATGCCCATGATGTGTTTTACGTACCAGACTGAAGAATATTTTTTTCTCATTATCATCTATGGAGGAAATGGGTTTTGTTGTTACCTTCTAGAGAGGGAAAATACTCATATGTCCATAGAAATATAGTTTACACACAACAATGGTCATTTTGATTAGAGAGGGAACTTTATATAGGTTGCAGGGAAATCTTATTTAGGATTTGGTACATGACAATGAGATCCTATGTGAGATATGGAACAAGAGGTTGGGACACCTACTCTATAGTGCATTGTGTATTCTAAGGGGGATTGTTATAGGGCTTCTAGAGTTTAGTATTGAGCAACAAGAAGCATGCAGAGGGTGCACACTTGGAAATAATGTCAAGGTTTCTTTTCCAAGGAACACGAGTAAGTCCAAGGGAGCTTGGATATTATACATTCAGATGTGAATGGGTCGATGTCAGTGGCATCATTGTAGGGCACATCATACTATGTGACGTTTATTGATGAATTTTCTAGGAAAACCTAGATCTTCTTTATGTAGACCACAGATGATGTATTTAGTCGATTTTAGGATTTCAGGGCTCAGGTGGAGAACTAGACAAGAAAGAAGATCAAGGTATTGAGGTCGGATAATGGGGGAGATTACACCTCCAATGAATTCAATGATTTTTCAAGGAGGAAGGGATCAAGAGGGAGCTAATAGTGTCATACAATCCTAAAAAAAATGGGGTTGTAAAGAGAAATAATCAGTCCATCATTAGTGCTTCTAGGGCTATGATGCATAACCAGGAGTTGCCTATGTTTCTTTGGGTAGAGGCATGTAACACAGAGGTATATGTGCATAAAAAGAGTCCTCACAAGATATTTGGGGACAAGACTCCAAAGGAGGAATTATCATGGGTGAAGCCAGAGATAGGACATTTTAGGATCTTTGGTTGTCCAGTACACATCCATGTTCCTGTGGAGAAGAGGACAAAGTTGGAGCCTTCATGATAGAAGGGTATATTTTTGGGGTACAACGATACCTCAAAGGCTTATGGGATCTTCATTCTAGTGAAGTAGAAGATAGTTGTGAGAAAATATGTTAAGTTAGAGGAGAATTTGGCATCTAGGAGATCTTGGGAGTCATCAATAGTGATAGAGAACAAGGAGAAGCAGTCTCTGAAGGATGATAAGAAGTAAACAACGAGTCATAATTCACGTTAGGAGGAGGATTTATCCCCTTCTGGTTATTTAGAGAGACTCAAGTGGCTATTACATACATTGAGGGATGTTGGTGAGTCTCCTAGGAGTGCAGTCAGAAAGGGAGGGCCTCTGAGGAAGCTTCTAAACTATATTGTGCTTATGAGTATTGGAAGCAATAGATCAACGAGTTTGGAGGGATGCCATGGTGGAGGAGTACACCTCTATTATGAGGAATGGTATTTGGGACATAGTGTTGAGACCGAAGGGGAAGTTAATTGTGAGTTCTAGGTGGCTCTACAAGATCAAACATGCTGCAAATGGTAGCATCAAGAATTTCAAGGCAAGTTTTGTAGCAAGAGGGTTCTCCAATAAAGGAGTTGACTACAAGGATAAATTTTCTCTAGTCACCAAGTATGCTTCTATTCAAGCTGTTATTTCTATTGCTTCAATTATGAGGTGGAGGATTCATCAAATGGATGTGAAGACATATTTCCTCAACATGATCATTGAGGAGGAACTATACATAGAGAAACCTAGGGGCTTTGAGGTATATGAGAGGGAGTCTCATGTGTGTAGGATTAAGAAAGCCATGTATGAAATAAAACAAGAACCTAGAGAATGGTATTCCAAGATTGAAAAATACTTTTAGAGTATGGGATTTACCCAGAGTGAAGCAGATCCTAACTTGTACTTCATACTTGTTGGGTCTAATCCACTCATCTTGCTTATTTACATAGATGGTTTATTTCTCATAGGTGCAAAGGATATTATTTCAAGGTGTAAAGAAGATTTATCTACAGATTTAGATATGAAGGACATTGGATTGATGCATTATTTCTTGGGGTTAGAGGTATGCTAGGTATCAGGAGAGATCTTCCTTGGTCAAGGGAAGTACATAGTTGATATCTTTAGGAGATTCAAAATGGATGATTGTAGACTGATGGATACATCTATGGTAACCAACCTGAAGAAGGTTTTCACTTCATATTCAAAGTTGGTGGATCCCAGGATATATAGGCAAGTGATAGGTTCCTTGATGTATTTGGTCAATACCGGGCCAGATATATGTTTTTTTGTGAACACCTTGAGTCAGTTCATGGTGGAGTCGAGAAAGGTGCATTGGATATCATCAAATCATGTGATGAGGTACTTGAGAGGTACAATGGAGTATGGATTGAGGTATCTTGGAGGAGATGGAGTGGAGTTGTAGGGATATTCAAACTCGGATTGGGTAGGGAGTGTAGTAGAAAGAAATAGCACCTTGAGGTGTTTCTTCAACTTGGTATAAAAAATTATTACTTGGTTCAACAAGAAGTAGAATTTTAGAGCACTCCATTCAATAGATGTAGAGTACATGGTAGCAAGTATGGCTAGTTGTGAATCCATTTGGCTTCACAAATTGCTTACAAGTTTATTTGATTAGGAATTTGAGCCTACAATGATATACTGCGATAATTAGAGTTGTATCAAACTCTCAAAGAATCTAGTATTCCATGATAGGTCCAATCATATTGATATCAGATACCACTTGATTTGAGATAGGATCTAGAGGGGAGTAGTGAAGCCTCAATATATTTCTACAAATGAGCAAGTTGCAGATATTTTGACCAAAACCTTGGTTAAAGGGAAGTTTTTATTCTTCAGAGACAAACTTGGAGTGGTGTAGAATATCTTCCTCGCAAAGAGGGAGTGTTGATGTTGGTAGCATCAGACATGTACTTTTGCACAGGTCTAAGTGTCTAGACATGTGGAAATCATCCAAATCCTTCTACTTTGAGAATTTACTTTAACTAAAGAAATTATTAAAGTAAATTTGTTTTATTAGTGAATTGAGTTTTATTTAAATAAATGATTTAATTAGCATTAGTGAATTAAATAATAGCCATTGATCTCAAGTGAGGTGAGAAGTAATCTCAACCGTAAATCACTTTGGAGATTAGGGTTAGGTTATAACTCAATCTTATAAAAGAAAGGCTAGGATGAAGGAGGAATATACTTTTGATACAAATATATTTGGATCACGAAGGGCTATGATTCAAGGAGATCTTGGATAGGTGGAGGACTTCCATATAGATATCAGATCAGGGAGAAGACAGAACATGGGTAGTCTCAAGTGGGCTTCATCTGATTGGAACTACAGTAGTAGGATTGCGTCATATGGAGTTTCGTACAGTCTTTGAGTGCATGTACATGGGTCTTAGTGGAGACAAGCATGTATACATGGGTCTTCTTAATGAAAGGTGCATACATCTCGGAAAAAATGAAATATTGAGGTCTTACAATAGATCAGAAGTTTCTAGGGTTTGCATGTATTGTTCTTAGTTTTCATAATTTCTCTATGGGTCATTTTCCCAAGTATGGGAACCCTTGTAACATTTTAATTTATTTGAATGATAAGATTAGTTGATGGTCATAATATATATGTGTATTGTGGTTGATATTTTTGGTTTCCAATATTACTTCCACTATCTTTACTTGAGTTGAATATTCCAGCAAGTGTATGTTGTTTTCTAAGCTAATAATTTGATTTACAACAAGGAAAACATTAGATAACAAGATACCTAGGTGTCAGAGTAGGGATATCAACATCTTCTTCTTTTTCACATCCTTCTTATAGTTCCTTGGATTTATCTCTAGATGTAGCTTCCAACACTTATATACGATGTCACCATCTATATTACAATGGTTGTAGTGGTTGTTTGGATCCTTGCACCAATGTGTAGTAGCCATTGTTTTCTTTTTTTATTTTCCTTTCCACTTTTTATTTTCCTCCTTGGAAGCATCTTGGTGGTATTTTTGTTTAGAACCACTTGGTTTTCCTTTCTTATGGCCTATGTTCTCTAGACACTATGCTTACACACAAGACTCATCAATGGTCATGGGCTTGAAGAGCATCATTTCTTTCGTAAATGACTGTGTAGGCCTCCTAAATAACTGAGGAGTACTTTTGGGCTGTTGGGAGAGATACCTAACATGATCACCATCTTCCTACATTCAGTGGTGTACTCTTACACACTCTACCCCTGCTTCTACTTGAAGTAATGCCAATGGATCTAGTGCTCCTCTACATACCCAATACATTATAATTGGGACTTGATGAGAGTTTTAAAATCATACCATTTAGTTACTAAAGGATCATCCTCCAACCTAAGTTTCTCCATGTGGATTTCCCACTAGGTTAGTGCATGGCCCTCTAGTTTCAATTAGGAAAATTAAATCTTCTTCTCTTCATCTATATTATGGACAGTAGAATACACTTCTAATTGTTGCAACCAATAATTCAACTTAACATCATCGATCTCACCTTTATAGGGATTGATGTCCAATTTCACTTCCATTTTGAATAGAGGTTGTGAAGGACTGATGGCACTAGAACTTGGTTTCTCTTTCTTGGTCTCTTTTTTCGAGTCCTTTTATGAGTCTTCACTATCCCTTGATTTCTCATCTAATTCAAATTCTCATTTAGAGCCACCAACCTCCCCAAAATGTAGGAACGTGTTCACTAGATATGCTATGATGAGGGACATGTTGTGAGAGATATCAAAGACTTACTCTTCCAATCTTCCAAATCTCTCTTCTACTACATCTTGAGGGTTGTTAAGACTGGACTCATCTGCCATGGCTAGGGTTGTGCAACTTTCTTCTTAAGACAATTCCTAGATCTTGCAACTTCCCACAAATACCACAAAGAAAAATACTCTAAAATTAATATGATCTGTAAACTATCATGGATACTCCACTGGAAAATTTCATCACAATAGATCTTGTAATTTTCTGAAATCTTAGATCATGCAAATTTATTTCCTTGGATCTTAGATTTTTTAACGCTAAATTATTGCTCAAATTTACAAAAGTAATTAAAATAATAATAAAAAAAAACTAGAAAATGAACACACCATCCATGAAAATGAACACAAGATGTATCCTAGGAAACCCAAAATAGGAGAAAACCTAGCTCAAAGGTGAGGCCTATGCTCTTCTCTCTTTTTTTTTAGTTATGAAAATGCAAATGCAAAGAAAGAAGCACTCACTATGGATTTTACTTTGACACTATGGCATAAATGGCTACTGCAAAATATTCTTATGTTGGAAATATTGTTTCCATTGATGTCAAATATAGGGGGGGGACTACAGATGTCCAAGATAAATATTCCAAGATGGATATTGTTGGAAATATTGTTTTATTTTATTTTTAATGCTCATATTGGATACCCTATATTTGAATTGTTTTTTACTCCAAATATCTATCTCAAATGGGAGCAAAGGATATATAGTTGAAAATCTCATTCTGAGACATTTCCAATGGTATATGACACTCCTTATAACTCCATAGGAATGAGGAGATATGGAATATTTTGTCAAGTCTTCCCAGCCATAAAGTATAGGTCAACCCAACCAATTTTAAATACTTGAACACATAAACAATATAAATATAGGATAGATGTGTGCATTTGAAGAGTATCAAAGAAAGAAGAGAAAGTACAAGTGCGTAGAAGAGATATGAGGTGCACAAGAGGAGTTGGGGAGTATTCTTTAGGTCTAAAGGTATGCAAGAGGAGTTTTCTTGGATTTTTAAAGGTGCACTATGAAGGAATAAGGCATGTGATGTTGTAAAGTGTGTTTTTTTGAGGTTTTGATGTTGCAGTCTGTAATTATATTATGGGAATGATGCTATGAGGTTCGTTAGGGAATTAAGGATACATTTAACTAAGGTTTGAAGTTTGTATGGGCTATGAAGCAAGGAGAGGTGTTAGAGCATAAAAGTTAAGGGTACGATGATGTTGTGAAATGCATGAAGTATGAAGCATGTAGGTGAAGCCATAAGTACTTTCTGTATGAATATCTTATATTGGTGGCTATACAGGTCATACTGAGTTGCTACTCAGCTGAAAATATTGGTGTCTCTAGTAGGTTGATGCCTACACAATATTTTGTTTAATTGGTTCTCAACTAAAGATATTGGTGTCTCTAGTAAGTTTATTCCTATAATATTTGTAATAGTAGGTTGGCCCCTACAGACATTTATAAAGATAAGTTTTGTGGTTTTCTCCCACAAGGGTTTCCAAATTAAACTTTGTGTACTGTGATTTGAATTTACATGCATTTACTATTTTAAAGTTAATGAATGATTGATGAAAGATCATTTAAAGTAAAAAGTATCTTATACTGATTCATCCCCCCCTCTCAATATAAACATAAGTTCAACAATTGGTTTTAAAGCAAGTTTCTTTCGAAATAGTCTAATTGCTGGAAAGAAGATTTCGGGAGAACACATGACTAGTCAAGAAGAATTCCTCTTCATGGTCGTCGATACAAATTATATTGATACATAAAATGAAGATAATCAAAAAGAAAAATCATATTTAAAAGAAGAAGACATTGATGGGTAAGTGAATCTTGAAGTAGAACTTTTTAGTGCCTTAGGAGAAATAGACAGACTCAGGGAAAAGAATAAAAAGCAAAAAGAGAAATTACATAAATATGAAAAGAAGGATCATGATCTCGATGAAAAAAAAAAATAGTTATCGTCCCGAAGACTCAAGTAGAAGAGGAAAAAAGGATAGAAGAAGTGGTGAGAAGCTAGCTGAAAGAAAAGGAAGAAAATTGCAAGAAGCTAGACGATAAAATTGTTTCCTTAAGAAAGGAACTAGAGAAAAAAACTGATTAGTTGAGTAGAATCTTGAATTTTGGAAAAAGTACTGAAATATTAGATAATATTCTCAGTTACCAAAGGTCACCATTCATCAAGACAGGTCTTGGATATGATGAAAAACAAAATACTACAAGGGAGATGCAAGCACTAAGGTCACAAAGACATCAAAAAAGGAAGAAAATCCTAAACGATATGATAATATTCTCAAAGGATCCATAAAAAATGAAAGAAGTAGTAGGAAAGGAAATTATGACTAATAGAAACCTGATTTTTCTCACAAGAACAACAAGAATGAGTTCATAAGAGTTGTTCCACCAAGAAGGCCTTTCACCACTTGGTACCAAAATATTTTTCTTGGCTATTGTTTTCCTTGCAATAATTTTGGTCATAAAGCATTAGATTGTAGAGATTATGAAAGAAGTGACCATGTGAGAGATAAAACAAAGGTTCTTATAATACATCAAAGAATAATTATGTGAGCAACAAAACTAGAAGTTCTCAAGGGTTTGTTGATAGAAACTACAATTCATTTTCTCCCCGGCTTGATTACAACACTGAATGTTGTAAGTGAAATAACTATGGGAACATAGAACGTGACTATAGAAGAAACATAATAAAGTCTCCTAAAAAAATCAGGGAAGAAGATGTTCTTACCAAGCATAGTAAAGAATACACTAAGGTGTGGAAAATGAACCAAGAAGAACCAAAGAAGGAAGAATGTGGACTTGCAATGTATGATCAAGATAAAGGAATCCAATGGTACATTGATATTGGATGTTCAAAACACATGACAGTGGATCAAAACAAATTTCTCACCCTAAAGGAAGAAAAAGGAGGTAGTGTTACCTTTGGGGATAATGCTTCTGCAAGGATAGTTAGAAACGATATTGTTAATATTGATAATGGAAAGCCTAAAACACATAATTTCTTGTATGTTAAATGATTAAAAAACAAACTTATAAGTTTCAATCAAATGTGTGATCAAGGTTACAATCCCACTTTTCATTCTAAAGGATGTGAGATAAGGAGAACAAGTTCAGGAAGATTAGTGGCAAATGCAAATAGAACCTCGAGCAATGTATACATTCTCAATGAATTCAAAAGAGAAAGATGTTGTACGGGACAAGTAAATGAATGAAGTTGGTTATGGAATAGAAGTATGGGTCATATAAACTTTGAAAATGAAGTAAAAATCAGCAAGACACAAGCAATAAGAGATATGCCAAGGATATCAAAACCTATCGACACTATTTGCAAGCCATGTTAGCACGGGAAGCAGACGAGAGTTAGTTTCAAATCAAAGGAGTACTCAACATCAAATCCATTGGAACTTGTACACACATACCTCTATGGGCCAACAAGAACAAAAATTTTAAAAGGTGAGAGTTATTTTATGTTTCTTATTGATGATTACAAAATAATGGCATGGGTTACATTTCTTAAAGAAAAATATGAAGCATTTGAGAAGTTTAAACATTTCAAATCCCTAGTTGAAAATAAGTATGATTTAAAAATCAAGTTCTTAAGATAAAAAAGAGGAGGTGAGTTTAACTCTTATGAATTTGATGAATTCTGTGAGAATCATGGAATCAAGAGACATTTTTCGGTAGCAAGGAATCCACAACAAAATGGAGTTGTACAAAGGAAGAACATAATTGTACAAGAAATGGATTGAACAATGCTTAATGAATCCAAACTACCAGACACCTTTTGGAGAGAATTCATCAACACAATAGTCTACATTTTGAATAGAGCACAAATTAGAGTGAACAACAACAAAACACCCTGTGAATTATGGAAAGGTACAATATATATAGTCAAATACTTCAAATTATTTGGGATCAAGTGCTATATAAAGAGAAATGAAGATAATTTAGGCAAGTTTGATTCTAGAAAAAATGAAGGTATCTTTCTTGGCTATGCATCTGGAAGCAATGCCTACAAATGTTACAACAAAATATCGTGCAAGGTTGTATATAGTATTGATGTAAGAGTGGATGAAGCAATACCTCAAAATTAAAAGTTGGAAACAAATGAAGATCCATAGGAGACAATCTACAAAGAATAATAAAAGGAAGAATAAAAGGTAGAAGAAACAAAAGAAGAAGAATAAATAGAACTACAAGATCCAAAGACACTATCCAAAATTGTTCAAAAGAATCATCCAAAAAATTAGATTCTTGATGATATAGATACAAGAGTTCATAATAGAAGAAGATCAAACTTTTATTTTCTATCTAAAATAGAGCCCAAGAAATTTTCACAAGCTAGTGAAGATAAGCATTAGGTTAATGCTATGAAAGAAAAAAAAATCATATTGAGAAGAATGAGACATGGGAGATTGTGTCCATACCAAAAGACAAGCATGTGATAGGCACCAAATGGGTATTCAGAAACAAATTGGATGAAGATGGACAAGTAGTAAGAAATAAAGCAATATTGGTTTGTAAAGGGTATGCTCAAGTTGAGGGTATTGACTTTGAAGAAACCTTTGCTCCAGTTGTAAGATTAGAACCAAACAATTTTTTTTGGCATTTGTGTGTTTCAAGAACTTCAACGTCTATAAAATGGATGTCAATTCCACCTTTCTAAATGGAAATTTAGAAGAAGAAGTATGTATTGAACAACCATAAGGATTTCAATTGTTAGAAAAGAAATATCATGTATGCATACTGAAGAAAGCACTCTATGGACTAAATCGAGCTCCCAAAGAATGGTATTCAATACTTTACAAATACCTACAACAACAAGGTTTCAAAAGAGGAGTTGTAGACAACAATGTTTACATCAAAACAGACAATGGAAATATGTTAATCATTGTGTTTATGTGGATGATATCATATTTGGAAATAATGCTAATAGAATGAGCCAAGAATTGACAGAATAAATGAAAAAAGAATTTGAGATGTCCATGCTTGGAGAATTGTCATTCTTTCTAGTGTTGCATATTTCTCAATCTAGAAAAGGCATATTCATTTCTCAGACCGTATATATTAAGGAAATGTTGAAGAAATTTGGAATGGAAGGTTGTGCACCTGTTAGTACACCCATGATCACAAGATGTAAGTTGAGAAAATATGATGAATCTCTAGAAGCAAATAAACATTGTACAAGTCAATAATTGGTAACCTACTATATTTAAGAGAATCAAGGACAAACATCATACAAGCAATAGGATTGGTTGCAAGATTTCAATATGCACCAAAGGAGACACATGTGAAAGAAGTAAAAATAATATTTGGATATCTAAAGGGCACATTGGATTTTGGCTTGTGGTATTCAAGAAGTAAAGACTTCACTCTAACAACATATACATATGGATATTGGGAAGGAAGTATCGATGACAAGAAAAGTACCAGTGGAGGAGCATTCTTTCTAGGAAACTATCTATTATCGTGGTTGAGAAAGAATAAAACTCGAATCTCTCTATCCACAGTAGAAGAAAAATATATTGCAGTAACAACATGTTGTGCACAATTTCTCTAGATGAAGAAGACACTGAAGGATACCAAGGTATAATATGTTCAAACAATCTCAATCATCTACAATAACACAAGAAAAATAAACATGTCAAAGAATCATATTATGCACTCAGAGATGAAGCATATTCCCATCAAGTACCACTTCCTAAGAGAACATGTAGTTGAGCAAAGTGTCAAGTTGGAATACGTTGCCACCAAAGAATAGGTTGTAGATATTTTTACAAACCCCTTACTAGAGACACATTTTCATATCTCAAACAAAAGTTGGGAGTGAGATCCCTCTCATCTCGTCAGTAAAGGGAAGGATAAGATCAGGGGGAGAAACCCTTTGTCATTGATGTCAAAGGGGTAGATGTTGCAAACAAAGGAAGAAATGTAGTCACAAGGAGAGTTGTAGATAGGGGAAGTGTTACAATATTGACTAAGGGTTTTTATCAATGACAAAGGGGGAGATTGTTGGAAATATTGTTGTAATACCCCGATTTTGAGTCCCTAGTATAAAAAAGTAATTTTTTTATTCATGAAAGGTTCAAAGTGCCTATAAAACATAAAGGGAATGAAGTTCCTAGGAAATGTAATTATTTTAACATTTTTTAATAATAAAATACATTGTTGGTTTTTACATGGACAAGTACAAGATTTATAGAGGGTTGTGATTCCACAAGAGAGGGGGAAAGCTTAGGGCCTAAGCCTTATTTTATTTATTTATTATTTTACCCAAGTTTGTGTTGGGGGGGAAATGAGAGGGAATATGAGTATCTTTGGGAGACCACGTTGTTACTTGGGAAATTTTCTATTTAAAATCATATGTGTTTTGTTTGGGGTTTAATGGGTTGTCCATTCTTTCTCATAGAAATCATTTTTGGAGTCATTTCTTCCCTCAATTTGTCTTCTGCGAGTCATTCTTGGTTTTGCATGGGGAAGGAAAATGATTGGTTGAATGTAAGAATCCATGGTTGGTTGGATGTAGGAATTACTGGTGTATCCCAGCAATGAATGGATTCTTGTATGCTTGGATGTTGATAAATCTTGTCCACAACTGTGAATCTTGAGAGTTCCATCATTGATATTTCCTGACCAGAAGCCCTGGAGCCTTGGAAAGAGGTGGAAATCCTAAGGGAATGCATGGCAGTGAAGGGGGTTCATTCTCTTTGGGTGGTGCAGGATGAAGGGGAATAGAGATAGTAAACTAAATTTTTTTGTGTGTTTGAGAAACATGTGAGATCTTGATTGTTGATTGGTTTGGAAAGCTAAATGTTGATCTGAGACCTATCCTTGTGGATTCATATCCCTATCTCATAGGTGACCTACTATTGAGAATTGGAAAAGAAGTGTCTAAGGTTGGGTGTGTTAGGAAATGAGATACACTTCCACGCTAAACCTAGCAGAAGAGAGGAATAAATATTTATATTAAACAAGAAAGTAAATGATAAAGCAAACACATAGTACAAATAGCTTTTACCATGGAAACCCAAACTAGGAAAACCAACATTCCTTGAGCCTTCTTCTCTCTTGTTGGCTTATTCATTCAGAATAAAATATTACATGTATAACCTTGGTCCACACCTAAGACACAATCGACATCATATCATCTTGCTTACACAAGAACAACCCTGTAGCCAATTCGACTTACATCTGCATGACTAACAATATCTACGATTACAGACTCTTGGAGATTATCCATTCATCATCTAAAGATATATTAATTCACCATTTTACATCATTACAACACACCTTATTTATAGGATTTACAACAGACAAAACCCTAAAGAAATTGTAGCCAAAAAATGGTTATAGATCCATGCATATCATTAACTACAAATCCTGTGAATATCAAGATTCTATTACAATCGACTACCAAGTTGGATTAACAGTCGACCTTCATTCGGTCTTCGGTCGGTCAACACACACCCACCTGTAGACCTCTTGTCAGTTGACCTCTTCGAATTTACCTGATCGATCCACATCGACCTTTGACTTGTTTTTGATGTCTTCAACTTCATCTTTACCTGGTTGAACCACCTCAACCTTCAACTTGTTGTTGATTCCTTCGACTTTGTCTTTATCCAGTTGAACCACCTCGACCTTTGACTTGCTATCGATTCCTTCAAATTTGTATTTACTAGGTCGAACCACCTCGACCTTTGACTTTGACTGTTAGTTGATCCACCTCGACTATACTTTCATTGCAAATAATATAACAACCCAACATTCTCCCACTTGTTGTATTTTTTGTTGAAACCGGGAGACCTCTAAAATCTAGTTCACAGGCCTGGGGTATCAATTCCCATGGCCTCTATACACCAAGAAAAATTTGCAACACTCACAGACTTGGTCAAAGAGTCTACAATGTTTTTCAAGATGTCTACTTTCACCAGCAAAACCTTATTTCTTTCCACCATGTCTCTCATGAAATGGTATTTTACATCAATGTTCTTAGTATTAGAATGATAAGTAGGGTTCTTTTCTAGAAATATTACACGTTGAATGTCGCAACTTATCTTCATATCTCTCTACTCAAACCTTATTCCTGAACATAATCTTTGCAACCATATTGCTTCTTTTCTTCCATGAGTGGTTTTCATGTATTCATCTTATGTTGTTGACAAGGCTACGACCTCATTTCTCTTACTCATCCATTTCATTGCTCCATCGAAAATTTTGAACACATATCCGTTGGTCAAACTCCGTTGATCCAGATCTCCAGTCTAGTAAGCGTCGACAAATCCATGTACATTTAATTCATTATCACCTCTAGGTTTTCCTTGGTAGCATATAGCATAATATTTTGTGCCACATAAATACCTAAATACTCTCTTGAAAGTTTTCCAGTTCTCCCCAAATGTCGACATGTATCTACTCAACACTCCCATTGCATGGGAAATGTCTAGTCGAGTGTAGACCATAACATACATTAGAATACCAACATAAATTGCATAGGGAACATGTGCCATGTCCTTTATTTTCTTCTATGTCTTCGAAAATTGTTCAACAATTAGCTTGCTCCCACAGAAATTGGCACCTTCACAGGTTTGCAATCCTATATGTTGAAACGTTTCAAAATTGTTTCAATATACTTCATCTGGTTCAACCAGAGCTTTCTAGTTGCTCGGTCTCTCTTGATATCCATTCCCAGAATGAAGTTCACTACACCGAGATCCTTCATGTTGAACTTGGAGGACAAATTCTTCTTCACCTCCTTTATTGCGTCCATGTTGTTTCCAATCAACAACATGTCGTCGACATACAATGCTACACATATGAAACACTCGCCTTCTTCTTTGGAGTATATGCAGTGATCATCTTTTCTTCTCACAAATCCTAAACTAAGGATGTATGTGTCAAAATTTTGGTACCACATCCTTGGTGATTGCTTTAGACCATAAAGGACACCAATATTTCTTTCACTTTACTACAAATCCTTTAGGTTGTTTCATGTAGATTTATTCTTCCAGGTCCCCATGTAGGAACGTTGTCTTCACATCCATATGTTATATTTCCATATCAAATGTTGCAGTGAGAGACATTAGTACTCTAATGGAAGCTAATTTTGCAAGAGGGGAAAAAATATCACCAAAGTCAACTCCTTTGAATTGGGAATATCCTTTCTCTACTAGTCGAGCTTTGAATTTCTCGACTTGACCTGTTGCATTCATCTTCTTATTGAATACCCATTTTCTACTGACATGATCTCTTCCACTAGGTAATTTGACTAAGTCCCATGTCTCATTCTTGTGCAAGTATTCCATCTCTTCGACCATGGTGTCCTTCCATATTTTTTCCTTTTCCTCCTCGAATGAATTGGGCTCATCATCGGTGGAAATTAACACAAATGTAGAATGGAAGTCAGGAGGACTATACCTTTCGAATATTTTTATTACTCTTTCTTACCTCCTTACAATCGGGTTCGATTGTTCCACCTTGTATTATCATTTAGCTGACTCATCTGAATCATATTCTTCATTCCGTGGTTCAAACAACACCATCTCAGGATTATTCTCAGTCTGAACAATTTCTTTAGGTTCATAATTAATTTTGATTTCTATGAAGACCACATTTCAACTGTACATTATTTTCCTTGATGAAATATCCCTGAGCTTATATCCTTGCATTCCTTCTTTGTATCCAATGAAAATACATTTGGTTGCCTTGTTGTCCAACTTGATCCTCTTTTCCTTAGGAACATGCACAAATGCATCACAACCAAATACTTTGAGATCTAAAACTGAAGGATCCTTACCCGACCATACGTCATGTGGTTTCATTCTAACTAGCGTCGACGAAAGAGACATATTCAATAGATATTTTGCAGTGTCAACTACCTCTAACCAGAATTCTTATGCGAGCCCAACACCATTGAGCATGATCCTTGACTTGTCCATCAATGTTTTATTCATTCTCTCAGCTACTCCATTTTGTTGTGGGGTATATGGTGTGGTATTTTGGCGTGCTATTCCACACTTCTTGTAGAACTGATCAAATTCTTTTCCACAAAATTCACCACCATTGCTAGTCCTCAACACCTTAACATTCTTATTTGTCTAGTTTTCTACAATGGATTTAAACTCTTTGAATTTCTCGAAAACCTCTTATTTCTTCCTCAGGAAATATATCCATATATTCTTGGAAAAATCATCTATGAAGAAGACATAATACAGGGATCCACCAAGTGAAAGAATTGTAACAGGGCCAAACACATCAATATGAACCAAGTCTAGAATCCCATTTTCCCTTGTCACTCTATTTGTGAACCTCACCCAAATTTGTTTTCCATATATACATTGTTCACATAATTCAAATTCTAAATTATATGCAGGAAAGTATTCGACCATACCTTTGTTATGCATAGCTCGAAGTCATTTTTCTCCAATGTGTCTCATCCTCTCGTGTCATAACATGGTCGGGTCAACTTTATGATGACTTGTCGAATCGGTTTGAATCGAATCAACTCAAGTTGAGTCGAAGTCAACTCGACTTCAGGAACAATGATGTCGTTACATGTAGTCGAGTTGACAATCCCTAGGAACTTGTATAGGGTTCCAATCCAAACTCCTTTCATTAAAACCATCGCACCTCTGACCATATTTCACAAATCCTTCTGAAATAGAGTGTACAGCTCTTCATCACTCATATTTCTGATAGATATCAGGTTTCTTTCCAAACACATAATATGTAGCACACCTGGAAGGGTTATACTCCTCCCATCCTACAGTATCAGTTGAACTCTTCCCCATCTGACAATTTTGGTTTTTGAGTCATCCCCCAAGAACACTTCTCCTACTTCATATCATTCATATTCACAGAACCATTCTCTATGTGGTGTCATATTATAGGATTATCTTGAGTCAATCAACCAAACATATATATTCAACTATGTACTAGTCGACGCTAGGTACAAATCACCTCCCTTATCTGGAGTCTTTATCTCAGTCGACTGCTTCTTGTCAGATCCTATATTGAATTCCATTGCCTTCGAATTGCAGTCCTTTTTATAATGCCCAAATTTACCTCATTTCCAACATCTTCTTGTCGACTAAACCAAGGATTTATATATACCCTTCAGCTTAGACTTTATACTAGAGAATTCACCTTTATCTTTGTCAACCGGTGAACCTCTCACCACTAAAGCATCTTTGATCAATCCTTCCATGTTATTGCTTCTCATTTATTCTCACAGTAGATATGAAACCATGTCCTACAACACTAATGTGGTTGTATTACTCCCTATAGCCATGACTAAGCTATCCCAGAAGTCTAGAAAATAACATAATAGAATAATACATTTATCCTCCTCAGTGATTTTCATATCCACGGAAGATAACTGGCTTATAATGGTATTAAACACATTTAAATGCTTAGTCACCGAACTTCCATCACTCATCCTCAGATGATATAGTTTATTTCTGAGAAATGTCTTATTTACTAGATATTTCGGCTGGTACAAGATTCCCAACTTTTCCCATGGTTTCTTGGTCGAATCTTCACTTGAGACATTCAATAGTACCAAATCTACAAGACACAGTTGAAGCATACTCCTTTCTCTTCTCTCGAGTTTCTCCCATTCTTCCATCGACATACCTATCAACATGGTATCTTAATAGAAGGATGTCCATTGTTCTCTATCTACAATGATATCTTCAATTTTAAGTTTCCAAAGCTCAAAATTCTGGCCATTGAATTTTCCAATCTCTATTCTTGAGTTGCTTGTCATTCTTTAACACAACTATTTAAAGGTTTCTAACTTACAACTCTTATTGAACCTAGATTTTATCTTAGATCCAAGGTTGTTAAACCAAGCTCTGAAACCACATGTTATAAATTGAGAGACACTTCCACGCTAAACCTAGCAGAAGAGAGGAAGAAAGGTTTATCTTAAAAAAGAAAGTAAATGACAAAACAAACACAGAGTACACACAAATTTTACCCTGGAAACCAAAATCGGGAAAACCAACATTCCTTGAGAGTTCTTCTCTCTTATTGTCTTATTCATTCAGAATAAAAGGTTACATGTATAACCTTGGTCCACACCTAAGACAAAATCGACATCATACCCTCTTACTTACACAAGAACAACCCTGTAGCCAATTCGACTTACATCTGCATGATCAACAATCTCTACGGTTACAGACTCTTGGGGATTATCCATTCATCATATAAAGATCAATTAATTATGCTTTTTATAGCATTACAACATGCCTTCTTTATAGGATTTACAACAAGCATTACAACATGCCTTCTTTATAGGATTTACAACAAGCATTACAGCATGCCTTCATTATAGGATTTACAACAAGCATTACAACATGCCTTCTTTATAGGATTTACAACAGGAAAAAATGTAAAGAAAAGGCGCCTAAAAATGGTTACAGATCCACGCATATCATTGGCTACAAATTCCATGAATCTCGGGATTCTGCTACAGTCGACTACCAAGTCAAATTACGAGTCGACTACCACTCTGACTTCATTCAGTCTTCAGTCGATCACCACACACCCGCATGTCGACCTCTTATTGGTTGACCTCTTTGAATTTACCTGGTCGATCCACCTCGACCTTCGACTTGCTATTGATGTCTTCAAATTTGTCTTTACCCGGTCGAACCACCTCGACCTTTGAATTTTTGTCGATCCGTTTGACTTCGTATTTACCTAGTCAAACCACCTCGACATTCAACTTGTTGTCGATTCATTTGAATCTGTCTTTACCCGGACGAGCCACCTCGACCTTTGACTTCGACCGTTAGTCGATCCACCTCAACCAGACTTTCACTACAAAGAATATAACAGCCCAACAGGGTGGAACATCCTTGGTCTATAGCTAGTTGGTGATTGGTTTTTATTAAAGACAAGTTCTCTCTATCATGTGTTTTCTCTGCTTGTATATTTATTTCCGTTGTGTATTAATCATTATCTCTAAGATATGTCTTTATAAAGTTCCTTCTTTATGGTTGTTGTTGTGCATGGAATATGGTTCATTTCTTTTATGGTGTAACATGTATCATAATTATTGCATGTGTTCCTTTCATGTTTCTTTGTTAATTAATTGGTATCAAAAATTTATAATCAACTCAAGAAGTGTGTTCTTGAGGTAGCGTGGCCCATCTTGTTGGTGGTTGGGTACATTATAGGAGTATTCTAAGGGTTTCCATCAATGACAAAGTGGGGTATTGTTGGAAATATTTTTGGAAGAGATCTAAGGAATGCAAAAGGTGTTGGGGAGTATTCTTGGGGTCTTTGGTGTGCAAGATGAGTTTTAAAGGTGCATGGTGATGTAAAGTGTGATGTTTTGAGGTTGTGATGTTGCAATCTAGAATTATATTCTGGGAATGATGTTATGAGGTTTGGTAGGGATTGAAGATTAAATATGACTAGGGTTTGAAGTTATGTATGGGGTATGAATCAAGGAGAGGTGATGTAGCATTAAATTTAAGGGTATGACGATGTTATGAAATGCATGAAGTATGAAGAATGTAGGTGAAATCAGAAGCAATTTGTGTATGAATATCTTATATTGGTGCGTATACATGTCTTACTGAGTTAGTGCTCAACTGAATATATTGGTGTCTCCAATAGGTCAATGCCTACACAATATCTTGTCGGGTTGGTGCTCATCTAAAGAGATTGGTGTCTCTAGTAGGTTGGTTCCTACAAGATTTGTAACAGTAGGTTAGTTCTTACAAGATTTGTAATAGTAGGTTGGTGCCTGCAGACATTTATAAAGATAAGTTTTTGTGGTTTTCTCCCACAAGGGTTTCCAAATTAAACTCTTTGTATTGTGATTTGAGTCTACATGCATTTATTTTTTTAAATTTAATGAATGATTGATGAATGCTCATTTAAAGTAAAAAGTGTCTTATAATGATTCAACCCCCCCTTTTAGTATAAGCATAAGCTCAACATATTTTTCCTTTTTTATTCTCTCAAATCTCAGTCCTATATGGTATATTCAACTATGGAACAACCACAGTGCTAAAGAATGGGACCCTTTCTCCTCCTAGCGGACTAGCATTTAACATAACCTGATAGTTGTCTAGGGTTAGGTTTTTTTCATCCTCAACCCTTAATTAGTGAAAAGGTTTTGGACCTTACATAATATTTTTTAAATTCCACACGTTTATAGCCCCACATGTGTGAGTAATGGGGACTAACATGGCATCCACTCAGTACCATGGTGGTCAACAAGGTAGGTAAACTTGCAGGAGGCACAAATTTTTCATACAAGCTCCAATTGAGGTAATGTTTTCATCGTTCGAAAGGTATTAGTGTGTAGAACATCATGAAGGTGTTGTAAAATATGTTTTCAAAGTTATGATCCAAAAAAATCTCATTTGATGCCTCAAAATGGCTCGAGAAGGTTCTGGACCCCAAATCTCCAAACTGTGACCTACCACTATAATGGGCCCTGTTAGTCAATTCCTCCAATTTTTCCACCTAGAAGGTACCAAAATAGAATAAAATTTATATAATGATCCAATCCATATCAGTATGAAAAAACCATATATCTATTTCTTCATGTTAAATGACTATCAAATAAGAGGAACTAGTCTTCTATGTTCTGGAATTTAATAAAGGAATTAAATACTTGGGTTTTGCTTTAAAAACCAACATCTATGGATCCAAGGATTGGGATTGGTTATATGAAAAAGTGGAGAAAAGGGTATCAAGGTGGTGCAATCATTGGCTATATAGAGGTGGAATATTAACACTAATAAAACTAGTTATTGAAGCCAATCCAGTCTATTGGCACTCATTAACATACATATTTTTAGACATATTGGAAAAAAATGAACTAAATATTTAAATTTTCTATGTAAGGGAAAATAAAAAAAGGAGACCCCACTAGTGAAATGGCATAGATTGAAAAATCCAAAAGAAATGGGAGGATGTGGTCTCAAAATTACATAAAATATTAAAATAGGAGACCCCACTGGCGAAATGGAATAGATTGAAAAATGAAAAATAAATGGGAGGATGGGGTCTCAAAACTTATACTACTTTGGAAATTCCATTGCAATTAGAAGCCTATGGAGATAACTCAAAACACTTGGGTTGTGGTACAATGTTATACTCTCCAAATACATGGAGGCTCTCATTATGGAGGAATGGATCAGATGGAGCACCAAATCTTATTCAAGTTACTCCATAATATGGAAATACTTAGTATTATCCCTCCCCCTAGTGGGAAACTAGATACCTTGGAAGATAGGGAACAAAAATTATAGTGTTAAAGTTGGAATTTATCTCTAGATTGGAAGTGATGGAAATTACACTCTAAATGATGGTCTAATTGAGAAGATGAGTCAACAAGGAATAGTACACATGACAGATGCTACAATTTAAGATAGAGGTAATCTATGGCATTATGGAAGTAAGCTTAGATGCTAGGATTGGATAGTCGAGATGTTGATCATTGGAATGCCAATGTTAAATAGATTAAAGAGAAATCACATTTTTATAAAATAAGAGAATGATGCCTTAGTATGGTCATGGAGTCCTTCTAGACAATATACTACAAGTTTACATCATAAGGCCATTTTTCTTAATGAGGAGTTAGAAGTAGAATAGTGGTGGAAGCCTTTATGGAAAATCAAGGCTCTAATAAAGTCCAAATTACTAATATGGTTAGCTCTAAATAAAAATGTACTTATCTAATAGGTACTTAAGAGGAGGTCATGCCAAGGACAAGGCCTTTGTATGTTATTCATAAAACATGAAGAGAAAATCAATCAATTATTAATGGACTACCAATTTACAAAGGAGGTATGGAAGGATTTTTTTTAACAGAGGGGACATGTAAGTGGGAAGGTCCTTACCTAGTGGGTGCTTTAAAAAGTTGGATGGAAAACTCAAGATTGGTGAATCACAAAGCTCTTCCCTGCATTGGCTCTTGGTCAATAGGGATCACTAGAAATGAGAATTTATCTTAGGATAAACCTTACACGCCCTTGGAAGTGTTTTACAAAATCAAGTACATTTATGAAGAAATATACTTGCCTCCAAAGTGAAAAGTGTCAAAGATATCATAACCCTATAAGTAACAAATCCAAAAGTTGGGGCTTCTTCGATGGAGCCAATGAGGGGAACCTTGCACCTTGTGGAGCAAGAGGAGTTTTCTATCTCAATGAAATATGCTACATCACCTTTAAACAAGTATTAGGTAGGGTGAGAGATAATAGGGAATATACATATACACTTTCAAATTCATTGAAGGTAGCTATGAAAAAATGTCTACTTTGATTGCAGGTGTTTGGGGACTCCAATCTTGTGATAGAATGGATCCATGGATCCTTCATTCTACAAAAACATCATTCTCAAGCCCTTGATCATATATTAATAATGATAGCATAGTTTAAAGATATTTTTTTTCTTCATTGAAGAAGACAGTTCAATAAAATTGTTAATGAGCTCTACAAGCAATCTATGTTGAGACAGCAAGGTATGCTTCAAACTTCAAGGATCATTTGAGAGGAGGAGCCTCTTCCTCTACCTTAATTCAAGATCTCTCTATTATCTCTTAATTCAAGAACTCATTTGGAAAATTGTGTTGTTTATAATGATAGGGGAAATGATAAAGTGGTTATTTAAATTTTATAAAATATTGTTATTCATTTTATTTTTAATATCAAATTGTTATTTATTTTATTTTTGAATGTGAAATTTGAAGTTATAAACAATCGATTTTTATTTATTTTTTATTTTTTAAACCAATCATATTTATGCCATAGATAAACTCTAACTCGATGCAATGCTATAACCATACCTTTTTTAACGCAACGCCTAGATACCTTTGAAAAATAACTTGTTTTTCTTCTTTTGAATATAAAAGTTACGGAGAAAAAAGTTGCATGTATTAAGTATTAATAAAAATGGATTGGATTTGCATGTATTAAGTATTAATAAAGATGGATTGGATAAATAAATATTAAAAGAGAAAAAACTTTAGGAAAGATGTTTTAAAAGTGAAATATACACAAAATTCATTTGTTATGTACTTTCTTCTTTTGTTGAACATTTGTCATTCCCATATATGTTGAAAAATTCTTGCACCATAAAGCAATATAATTTTACTATGTAATATGTTGAAAAGTTCATTGAAACCATTTATTTAATCTACAGATTTGTTGGGCACTAATGTAGGTTAACGCTTAGACTATAAGCATTGGAAGGTAGCTAGTGGAAATTTGGCCATTCCTCCACCAAAAAGATGTATCATCACTTTGAAGCTGCCATTCATTTAATGGATGTATCATCATTTCGAAGTTTGTTTCTACAACTTATTTAGGCTTTGCATCATTTGATTATTTATTTGATTCTGTTTTTTTGTGCTCTCATTATTTCTCTTTGTCAATTTTATAACTCCGCACTTCCATTTTAAGATTTTTCATAGTTTTTATCAATTATGTTGGTTTTATTCTACTCTTATGTTTATTAGATTTTGTTTCAACATTACCCACACTGATATTTTGGCCTTTGGATTTTTTTTCATGATTGTAGGTTTCATGTGCATCTTTCATGACTCTGATATGCAATATTGAGCTTGAATTGACATGCTTATATCTCTAATTTTGCAAAATATGCACATAACCATTTTTATTAGAATTATGCATATTATAGAAATTTGTGAATTAATGCTACATGTGTTTTTTCTTCTCAATTCATGAAGAATAATATCATAATTCTCCAAATTCTAATAGTTCCAATTTATTCTCCTTTGATACCAAACTATAACGTACCCACTACCCAAGTACCTCAAAAATTCACATTTTAATGGGAGCTTAACCTCTTTTTCATTGTTAACGATTACTCAAAATAAGGTTAGTTAATCTTCTTCTTCTTTTTTTTTTTTTTCTTTTTCTTTTTATGATTTATTATTTTATTCTTCTTTCTATCCTACTTAAGAAAATGGTATTTTATTCTTCCTATATTTTAATTGAAAACTATTATTGTTTCATCCAAATCAAATGAGTTTGATATGATTTTTAGGAAATGAAATTATAGTATGTCTACACTATTACATTTTACATTTGGGTTAAAAAATGATATTTATTACAATGTTAATTTTGATATAAGTCCTTTGTGTTGTTTTTGGCCTTGGAATTGATCACATCTCTAAAAAAAAACAGACTAATCTCAATATATTGATGTTTATAACCATAACATAATTGTGATGTCTTTGTTGATTTGACTCTATCTTTGCAGTGGTCGTTATGTGAATACTTTATACCAAGGTGTCAATATATCCATGTTTAAGTGTTGATTTATCCATGTATAAACATTGATATATCAATGTATATATGTTGATTCAATTACATCTACATCAATTAGAGAACATATCTATATGGGGTCTACTTCTCAAGAAAAGGTCAAGAAAAGAATGTTTTCCTATAGATGAAAACAATATAATTAGTACAAATTTATGGATAAGAGAAAGAGGATGATGTTCAATATCACTCTCATAAACCTAACATATAAACCTACCTAACCTAACCCAACCTACCCAAATAAGTTACCCCTTTATAATGTAACCAACAAATATAAAATGAAATCAATCTTCTCTCAATGCTCACATGAGTATTTGAACATTAGGTCTTGTCAGTTTGTTCATTCAATGTGCATTAAAGCTTGAAGAGAAATATGGTTTTGTTTGTTAATCCATTCAAGGTGTATTAGGGTCATTTGTTGGTTTGTTCCATTCAATCGCCTCCTTCTCTTATGGATATAAATAGGTAAATGGGTAAAAGCACTAGTGTTGATGCTCTCATTGGAGAAATGGTCTCCGTTGTGATGATTACAACCACAGGGAATACACCTAACCAAGATCAAATGTAATGTGTTTGGAAATATTTGCAAACATTTGTCAAACATTCATTATCTAAAAATAAATCAATCTGTGAAGCAATCATGAATGCATTTCACCAGATTCCTATTATGCAAAATGGTCTTCGTTTGATCTTTATGTCAATATATTCCAGCACCTCACTGTCATCATTAGCCATGGCCAATGGGAATGTAATACCAAAACAATTGTAGACATGTTTTTCAATGTCAAAGGCACAAGTACACTCATCATTGGAAAAACTTTCAAGTCCACCAATGAAATTCTAACTTGCCTCCTTGACACCTATTTTTGAGGCAACCACTAGAAGAGCATTCTTAGAAAAGAAATGTTCATGGCTAAGAAGATCACAAGTTCCCTATGACATCATTTTAGCCCAACTATTCAGCCCAAATACATTTCTTTGTCGGATACAACTCAATTATTATGTTCCATCAATACAATACTAAGTCACAACACATCCATAATTGTCAAACCCATCCCAACCAACCATCATCAAATAACTAGCATAGATTTTGGAGATTATAAGATTATGAAGCCTGACTTGGAAAATGAAGAATATCCACCTAGATGCACTTGCGGGGAAGTTGATTGTATATGTTTCAATTATTATGTTTATGAATAGAATAGATGTACCTTTTATAAATATGCATGTCTTTGCGTAGACGTTGACCATACTTACAAGACCCTCATAGAAATTATTTAGTTGATTTTGTTTATTGTGAGATGCACTTTCTTACATGCAATAAATTATGATTCAGAAACATTATTATTGGTGTGTACCTATTATATGAAAATGTTAGAAATCCTCTTGGGAGTTTGTTGGGTCAAACCTACTTCAAGTTTATAGCACTTCAATTAACTAAGGTTTTTTTATCAAACTATATCTTAACATTAACAACCCTAATCTCATCATGAGTTAGAATCCCTCTTCCCTCCTAAATATTTCTTATAATATATTAGATAAATCCCTTAATCTAATGTGAAACATATGCTTGTGGATATTACTTTCCCCACACATATTGTTTGATCAAATTGCAATTCATCTTTGATAATATTATTGTGGTCTTCGAAAGAATAGAATAGGTGAGATGCTTACACTTGGATTCTCTCTTCGTTAAAATTGATTTGATGAGACCTACAATGTTGTTTAATGGAAATTCATCATCATTATCACAATGATGAAGTCACTTGATTTTAGCAATTTCTTTCTAAGAGGGGTTAAGGTGTTACATTTTGAAACCTTGAAATGTCTTTATCAAGTTACAAATAAGAAGAGACTTGCTGACGAGAATCGGAAGAGGTGGGATTGTTTATATTATTCACTAATATACATATACGGATTTATATAAAATAGGCTTAGGGAGGGGGATATTGTATGTTCATCTATCAAAACTTGATCTTGAAATACAATCCCATGCTTATATATTAAAACCTTATCTTGGAAGACCATCTTATAGTGAGACGGATTATTTTTCAATGTCCTCTCTAAACCTTTCCAATTTTGAGGGTAGATATCTTCTCAAAGGTTTATTTGGAGGATGGAGCTTTGAAAAAATCCTTCACTGATCTCTCTACCATTTTAAGAAAATGGAGTCTTTCTATTAGTTGGGCTCCCTTAGCACTTTGAATTTTTTTCTTTTCAAATTAGATACATTCATGAGATATTATTCCCTCAATATATGCATTTTGGTATCCCCCTAGGAGATATAGAAATATGTTTGTTGAGATATGAGACAATTACTTTTTCTAATGGTTTAACTAGTTGAGATCCCCCATATTCAAAGAAAAATGTGTTTTTCTTGTCAAGATGTTTGAGGACCTTTTTTTTTCCTTTCCAACAATTTTACCAAGTAAACTTCAACTTGGATGACTCTTATTTATTTACCTTGTTAGGTTGGTAAAGAATAAGATGATATTTTAAAAATGTCTTGACTTATTTTTATCTATTCAAGGGATTTATATGAAGCAACCATTATGTGTCTTCTTAAGTGTTTCCATGCTAAAATATATGTATATAATCTAGTGGGATTCATGAGGCTCATTAGTTCATAATATGACTTGCTCCCTCACATCATTAATACTATATACACTACA
Organism: Picea glauca; assembly: GCA_000966675.3. Taxonomy (NCBI): domain Eukaryota; kingdom Viridiplantae; phylum Streptophyta; class Pinopsida; order Pinales; family Pinaceae; genus Picea; species Picea glauca. The sequence goes on along the minus strand of JZKD02S0089674.1, from coordinate 124,755 downwards.
AGGAAAAGACCCTATAGCAGAGTTTTTGCAGAAGCCCCTATAAAAATAGCCCAAAAATCCATTTGTAGAAGAGGTCACTAGAGGAGGTGCACGGGTGTTTTAGTGGAAGTTTTTTTAACAGTGTGTTTATAATTCTATACCACACCGGTGTGCCACCAGAACTCAATGCACCGGTGCTAATAGAAAATGGTGCACAATTGTAGAGTTATTTAAAAAAAATAGAAAACAACAGTGTGCATCATATAAAAGATGATCGTGAGCATCGGTGCGCCCTAAACGAGCGCACCAATGCACAACAAACGGGTGCACCACCATTTCATTTTTCCTTTTAAAAATTCATAATGGTGCATCGTTGTCCCTTGGGCACACCAGTGTGTTCCAAACTGGTGCATCATCGCAAGTTTTTTTTTAAAATAACGGTGCACTGTTTGCAGCAATGTGCACCAGTACGCTTAATGAAAGTGCATCAGAACATGGGTAGATAAAAAAAACAGCGGTAAAAAACCATATTTACCATTTCCAATGCAGAGAAGCTCTCAAGCACCGTTGCCACCTTTTCCCAACTGAAGTGCATTATCGTCAGTTCTTCCATTGCTTTCCTTGTTTTCGTTCAGTGCTCGGTTCATGGGATTCCAATTTTTCTATACGATGGACAAATTTGTTTTATTTCACTACATCCCAACCATGCCTCCTCGACGAGAAAATGTCCGGGAAAATTCTTTATTTCTTTGTACATTGAATTTATACCAGATTAAATTGTGAAATTGAGTAAAATTTTCATTGTTTTTCAATATTTTTTCTGCACAGTGTGTTCGAGCCGTTCGACTAGCACCGCGCGCAGTGCACCCTATAAATTTTACAGGGTACACCGAAAATGTATAGTTTGTTTTTCGTCGGTGTGTCGTAATATGGAACACACCGGTGCATACTTATAAATGACGTATCGATGCGTTCATAATAAACGACGCACTGTTGAAAATATATAGTTTTCATTAAACAGTGCGTTGTTTATAGTGAACACATCGGTGAGTTCATAATAATATACACACCATTGAAAATAGATAGTTGTTCAATCGAGGCATCCTTTATAGTTAATGAACCAATGCGTACACAATAAACTACACACTGTGGACATTTTTGTGTTTTTCAATCGTTGTGTGAATTATACGGAATGATCTGGTGCGCCAACATGGATACAACACACCGTTTAAAATGAGTGTCTATTTTAAGCGGTGTTTTGTGATGAATGGAATGCACTAAGACGTCGTAGTATCTAGACACACCTCTTTAAATATGCATCGTGACTTCGCGGTGTATTGTATAAAATTGGGCGCACCGGTCCATTGATAATTACTACTCGCCCCCTAAAATAATTTACATTTTGTATGCAATGCGTAAGATATGTGTGTGTACTGTGGGCGGTGATTTACTATTTTGAAGCCACACCGAAGTTTAAATTTTTGAATTTTTGAAAAAAGTTTATGTTTGCATATTTTGAAATAAATTTCTCATTTACTGAATTTTTTTTTATGTTTTTATGTATGTTGTTGATGTAATTTATATGTTAATTATGCATAGACGTCGACGCATGGAGGAGGATCAATAGAGAGTTGACTAGTACAATATGGTTCGGAGTGAGAGGCCAAAGAGAGGGAGAGGGATTTGTACCCTAGGCCTATTACTGCAGCTACACGACTCCTCCTAGAGAATTTAGGCCTCCTCAAGTACTAAGAGGAGGCTACATCCCTAAAGGGGAATTCCACCTTTCTTGCAAAGTTGATCCGTCAATGGGATGCCCATCATCAAGAATTTGGAGTCGGTCCTCATCAGTGGTACCATCCCACTGAGGAGGATATTTCTTTTATCACTGGGCTATCTAGGAGAGGGGAGTATTTTCCGTAGTTTCTTGATGTCCCAGTGGGTGTTGCAGCTGAGAGTCAACTTGCCTACTCTCATAAGTATATTGCACATGATATACATTCTTGGTGTGATTTTCAGGTGGTTGGTGGACAGTTACAGATCACCTTGTTCGGTGCAGAGGATATTAGGTGCCTCACACTGTTACTATCCACCATTGCACACTTTACTGGTGATGGTCAGCGCATTAGTTGCACTCTTTTGGATCATGTTGATTATTTGATACAGAGGCCATGAATTATTAGGTGGTTTGCCATTTTCTTGTGAAAGTTTTGTATAACACTAGATAGATGTTGTGCTATGATAGATGGGAGGGAGAACTTCCCATTTTCTTCAGAGTTGTTTTGTTTTTTTTTTTAGAGGTTTTCGGATACGAGACCGATTTATGTGCATTTGCCTCCTGGTTGTAGGATTGGGGTGCAGATGCATATGGGCGCCGAGATGGTTCCAAAAATGGGCATGCCCGATTTTCCAGCTAGGATTTCCATGGAGGCACTTCAACTATTAGCCAGTGAAGAAGATCACGTTTTCGTGATGGTGTCGTGCCCTTATGGGGGGGTAGATTGGAGAGGATGTCCCAACATCCTATTCGCAATGGTGAGACACTCGATCATCAAGGTAAGATTTAAATTAATGTTGTACTTTCATTTTATTGTCTTACCTAATTCGAATAAATTTTATTCTAGAATGTTCTTTAACGTTTTTTATTAAATTGTTTAATGAAATTGTCGACTAATTATTAACTTGTGTTATATTTTACATATGTTGGCACATTTGTTAGGGACATGCCTCATCCCCCACCACTTAATGCATATGAGGATATGGTTGAGGTTGCGGTGGGTGAGGGTCCTCAACCACATATACCACCTGACATGTGTCATAGGCCCGATCTCAGATATAGGATGGAGGTGTGTCACAAACTAACTACAATTTTGGTTGGCGTGGGAGTATGCCCTGTCGAGATGCGAGACATCAAGGTTGACCTTGATCTCTTGCATCTCTGGACAGACTTATCATGTGATATGACGTCTCTTATGTGTCATATCATTAGAGTTTCCAGGTTACTTTTATGGATGAGGGACGACGCATCCTCCAGTATTGATGATGATGAGGGTGGTGATGATGATCAAGGTGGTGATGGCGCTTCTTCTTCAGTACCTCCTCCTCCTCCTCTGGGTGGTGATCATGGTGCTTCTTCTTTAGTACCTCCTCCTCCTCCTCCAGGTGGTGATGTTGATTAGGGTGGTGATGGTGCTTCTGCTTCAATACCTCCTCCTCCTCCTCCAGGTGGTGATGTTGATCAGGGTGATGATGGTTCTTTTGCTTCAGTTCCCACTCCTCCTCCTCTTGGTTGTGATGCTAATCAGGGTGGTGATCATGGTGCTTCTTCTTCAGTACCTCCTCCTCCTCCTTTGATGGTGATGTTGATCAGGGTGGTGATGGTGCTTCTGCTTCAGTACCTCCTCCTCCTCCTCTGGGTGGTGATGTTGATTAGGGTGGTGATATGTGTGGACCAGATATGTACATTATAACAGTTATTTGTGTTGCTGACCAGATATGTACATTATAGCAGTGATTTGACTTGTTCATATATATATATATATATATATATATATATCATTTGTTTGTGTTCATGTTGATGTACTTAATTTATATGTTTATGTTGATGTTGATTTTAGGTCATGTTATATAATTTTCTCCATAAAGTAAAGTACCCTTAATTAAGTACTTTATTTTTTAATATATCTAAATAAAGTACTCATGTCTAAAAACAAGTGAAAATAGTACTCGTGTCTAAAGTTGCTTATACATGCCTTTTAGAAATGTTTTGATGTATTAATTGTATATAGTACAAAGGATAGATTTAAATAGGTTCGATTACAACAATTCTTAAGTTATTATGTTGTCATTTTTATATTTAAACATGATGAAAATACCAATTTTATCATGTTTTTATAGTTAAGAGGTCTTGAAAAGTAAATAAGTTATAAAAATGGGTAAAGATATGTCTTTTTTCTTTTTTCAAAAGAACTAGGGAATTTTATATCATTAAAATGGTGTGGTCAAGACCACTAAGATACAAAATGATATCTTCAAAAAGTCATGGAGACCTCCATAGCTAAGAGCTAATCCAAAGTTTACAAAAATTGTGTCTAGTTCCTTAAAGACTACCCAAAAACGTATATTGCTACTGTGTTGAGAGGTATACAGTCAGTAGTATATACCATTAATACAAATTGATAAACAAAACATGACTACTACAATTTTAGAGGAAATCAACTACCAGGTTCATGCTTGATTGCTTGAATTCCTTGTTGATCCCAAGCTACTTCGGCGGGCTCATTGAGGTTTCGAGACCTACTTCTTGTCACCATTGGTTGGGATACTGAAAGGATTGTTTTATTTTTTCTGATTATTGTCCAACCAATATTTATAGATAGAGGGGTCGACGCAATTCCTTTCATTCCCTTGTTTCTTGGATCTGGAGGGTCTAAATTTTTTTATGCCTCAACTTCATCTGCTTTATTAGCCCAACTTACCAATGCATTGGAGTTGGGATGAACCTGGGAATATTTACCCGGATCTAGAGAAGTCGGATCTTCTTTTTCCTCAAGCTTTCGAGGAGAAACTTCTTGCATTTCGAGTTGCACAGTAATCTCTTTTGTGACCTTCTTGACCACTATTTTGGATTTAGAGACTTCCAATGGAGGGCCTAGAACTAGAGATTCCATGTCAGAAGGAAACAATGGATCTCCATTGGGCACCTCCATGACAGGGATTGCATCTGAAGAGTCTGCTTTGGCAATAAGTTGATGATCAATGTGGGATCCAACCCACCAAGTTGGTTTTCATTACTTTCGATATTTCTTAGGACCCCTAGGGAAATGCGCTTTCAAGTGACCTATACTAAAATAGGCACGACATTGAAAATAATTTTTTTCATAATCCAGCTTTTGGGTCCACAAATAATGATCCATGATCTTTTCATCTGGTGACTTATTAAAGAATTGTATTAAATGATCATAAACTAAAGTACACCATAAAGAAGGAAAAACTCAAAAGGAAAGAGACATAAGCATGCAATATGAACGCAAAAACTTGATAACTGAGTTCGTCCTTGGCAGACTACGTCTCTGGGTCCTGCTCTCAAATGGGTAGGTCTTTTTATTAACTTCACAAAAGAATTGGGCAAAATACATAAGTATACCTCATTCTGGATTTAAGCTACATAAGATTTACTCA
>JZKD02S0089674.1:99892-112390 GCA_000966675.3 Picea glauca | reverse complement strand
CTCCTCAACCATGAGGATCCATGTGACATGCCACATACCACCGGAAACAACATGATGTATACTATCCATTCATGGGTGTTGTATATGCATGTGGATTTTCCTTCATGTCCAAATATCTTTATCAATCTTGCGGTCCAAAACCCATGACTAGGGTTGACATCAATGACAACAATCAATCTTCCAACATTATGAAGGCGCACTTGTACATTGTAAGGGGACCTTGAGCGGATAGCTCTCGTCCTTAGGTAGATAGCCGACATTTAATAGATTTAATTCAGTTAGATAGGAATTTAATTTTAGATTTGATAGCTTAGAGTCCAAGAGGGAAAATGGATATAGACACCCTCATTGTCTTATTGTAACATTAGCCTGAGCATAGAGAGAAGAAACAAGAAGAGAAGAGCATGCAGAGAACTGTGTATGAAGAACACCCATGTACAGGCATTTGAATTATTAGAAGGAAGCTTTGATTCAAATTCATGGTTTGTGTTGTTTCTCTGTGTATTGATGTTATGCTCATGAATGGTTGCTTCCTGATATACATTTGATTTTATATGATATGTATGTGATTTCATGGTTGAATTGAAGTCAGAGAGGGAGATGGAATGAGTTTCAATTGTTTCTCTAATTGAGCCAGAATATTCCTGCAAGGAGTGCAGTCAAATTGTCCGCAAGGAGTGCGTTGACAGGAGGGTTCAATTAGAGGTAACTTTTGTTCTCATTTCCCCAAGGGTGCAGTTAGGCACAGTGTCCTGCAAGGAGTGCACAGGCCAGAGAGAAGTCTCAGAGTTGCGATTCTAAGCAAAGTATCGAAACACTGTTGTGGCAGGTGTGCACAGAGTCAGGGAAGGTTGAACACTTGAAGTGTTCACAAAGTTTCCGCAAGGAGTGCGAGCAAAGGGTTTCTCATTCGAAGAAGCTGAGAAGCGGGAGCAAGCTCAGGAGGAGTAGAGCCTTCAAAATCTTTTGAAGGACCGCATAGGAAGTTTCACACCAGGAAATCCTCAAGGAGGAAGAAGCAACGATCAAGAGCTTGTGGAGGGAATTCATGAAATCTCGTCAACCATCAAATTTAGCAGGAGTTGCAACGGGGTTAATCCCAAGCGAGGAGAAGAGAAGCCCCAGAGGAGTCATTAGGATATTGAAGTCATCAAGGTTTCCAGGAGTGAAGAAATCACAACATCAGGAATCGTGATCCGCGATATCCTAATGAGTCATGAACCGTCCATACTGTGGGACACGTGTAAGAAGATCTAAAGCAGTCGGGGTTTGGAATATCGGGGTTTTCAAAGACGGAGGAGTCTTGCATCTTAGAATCGCGATCCGCGATATCCCGACGGAAGGGTTCGTGTGGGCCACATCAGAGTTGGTGGAAGACAGGTGGCACTCGTATCGAGGATCGGGAAAAGGCAAGTCTCGAGTCCATTGACATCAGGATTTGCGATCCCGCGAATCCTGAAATCCTGATAGAAGTGACGGGGGGTGGAAAGGTCAACCCGCACGTGTGCATCGGTGTATCGGCATATCGGGAGTCGGGGATCACAGAGGTAAGTTATTTTTGACATCATAGGTGCCGAAATCCCGACGGAAGGATTCCCGATAGGAATAGGATGTATTGACATTTACCCATCGAGTTTCAGGGTTTTGTGAAGCACAGGGTGCATGACCACAGGACTCGCGAAACTGCGAAGTCTGATTCCCCGATTTGACCAGGGGGGATCGTTAAGGAGAATCTGTGGGTTGCAGATTTCCTAATAGAGAAATAGAAGAACCTTAGAGTTCTTCGGGCCGAGAAGAAGAAGATCCTGTGAGTGCAGGTGGACCTTCCGGCCTGTGGGTTGTGAAGGGGCCGCGTGGCCGTCAAGTGGTATCAGAGCAAGAATATCTCTTTGATTTCTGTAGCAGAAAAAGGAAATTCACCATGCCACCAAGGAGAGAAATACAATCACCGGATCCAGAAGATAGGGAGGTACGAAGAAGAGGTAGGCAGGTAGAAAATCCAGAAATGGAGAGGCAAATGTGTGATCTCCGGGCAAGACTCGAGGACATGGAGACAACGCAGAGACGCACAGCTAGTGCAGGGTATCTTAGTGATTCAAACAGTGAAATAGAGGTTGAACGCGAGGAGGAAGTTGCAGCCAAGGATGCAGCGAACAAGCGTCTAATTAAAGCTATTGCCAGGATGGGTGTAAAAGAGAAAATGGACATTCCAATCTATGAGGGAAATCTGGATGCAGAGGAGCTACTAGATTGGATTAGAGCTCTCGACACATACTTTGATTATGAAGACATCGAAGAAGATAAGAAAGTCAAGCAGGATGTTACGCGCTTGAAGGGACATGCAGCATTGTGGTGGGACGAGCTACAAGCTGACAGGCACTGCAAAGGCAAGCAGAATATCAGGAGTTGGGATCGAATGATTGCAAATATGAAGGCGAAATTCATCCTAGAGACTACCAAATTACTCTGTTCAGGAGAATGTAGAACCTGAGACAAAAGCTGATGACAGTGAAAGAATACACTGAGGAGTTCTATCGACTGAACATTAGGGCAGGTCATCGGGAGAGTGATGATGAGAAAGTTGCTAGATATCTGAATGGTCTGAGATACGACATTCAGGATGAATTAAGCATGGTTACCATCAGGACGGTGGAGGATGCTTATCATATGGCTCTGAAAGAAGAGGAGAGGTTGAGTCGTAAAAAAGGTCAGAGGGGCCGAGGCAAAAGCTAGCCCAGAGGCAAAGTTGTTGCCCAGGACAAATACCAGAAGCCCAAGGAGGAATGGAAGAATCCTCAGGGTAAAGTTGAAAGAGGTGGGACCTCACAGAGAGGGCCACATGTTGAACAGAAAGGGAAACATATAGAGAAGAGAAGAGGATATGCTGATGGTAATACTTTTCCTCGTACCAGAGGTCGAGGCAGAGGAAGAGGTGGAGTAATCACATGCTTCACATGTGGAAAGAATGGGCACAAGTCTTATGAGTGTCCAGAGAAAAAGAAGGACATTGGAGAAGCTCACATCACCAAGGCACAGAGGCGGGATGTTGAGGCCGAAGATGCAGAAGGCGAAAGATCGCTCATGATGTGAAAAGTCCTTTTGACACCCGAGAAGGAGGTGGAAAGTTCAGTCCAAAGGACCAGACTTTTCAGGACTGCTTGCAAGACCAAGGACAAGGTGTGAAAGGTCATTGTAGACAGTGGTAGCATGGATAATATCGTATCCACAGAGATGGTAGAAAAGATGGAGCTGGAGATGACTGATCATCCAAGCCCATACAGAGTTTCGTGGCTACAGAAGGGACACTAGGTAACTGATACTAAACAATGCTTGGTTGAATTCAAGATAGGAGGGTATAATGATAATATTTTATGTGATGTTATTCCTATGGATGTATGTCATCTATTGCTGGGCAGACCACGACAATATGACAGAAATGTGATTCATGATGGGAGAATGAACACATATACACTGGAGAAGAATGGGAGAACCCATATGTTGCTTCTGATAAAGGATAAGGAGGTGAAGCCGGAAGTAAGCAACACAGTACTTCTCATGAGTGGGAAGGAACTTCTTACGAAAGTTAAGAAGAAAGAAGATCCACAATTCTTTGTGGTCAGAAAGCCGAGGATTGTTCTGACTAGCACAAGAGTGGATGATTTACCAGAGGAGATTCAGAAACTGCTGGAAGAGTTTGTTGATATCATAGTGGATGAATTACCTCATTCGTTGCCACCGATGAGGAGTGTGAGTCATCATATAGACCTCATACCAGGAGCTAGTTTGCCAAACAAAGCTGTGTATAGGTTGACACCGCAGGAAAATCAAGAGGTCAAGAAGCATGTCCAGGAGATGATGGACAAAAGATTAGTCAGAGAAAGCTTGAGTCCATGTGTCGTTCCAATGGTACTTAGTCCAAAGAAGGATGGAGGTTGGATAATGTGTACCGACTCAAGGGCGATCAACAAGATAACCATTAGGTATAGGTTTCCATTGCCAAGAATGGATGATCTGATGGATTGCCTGAGTGGGGCAAAGTACTTTTCAAAGATTGATTTGAAGAGCGGATATCATCAGATTCGCATGAGGGAAGACGATGAGTGGAAGACAACCTTCAAGACAAATGAAGGATTGTATGAATGGCTAGTCATGCCATTTGGTTTGATGAATGTGCCAAGTACCTTTATGAGGTTGATGAATGAAGTCCTGAGGGAATTCATCGGGAATTTCGTCATTGTGTATTTGGATGACATATTGATTTACAGTAAATCAGAGGCAGAACACCTGAAGCATTTGGCTATTGTGATGAAGAAGCTACAACAGGAGAAGTTGTTGATTAACATGAAGAAGTCCCCGTTCATGAAGACAGAGCTCATCTACTTGGGTTTTGTTATATCCGCGAATGAGTTGAGAATGGATTCGGATAAGGTGGAGGTAATTAAGAATTGGCCATCACCGAGAAATGTATTCGAGGTGAGAAGTTTTCATGGTTTGGCTAGTTTCTACCGGAAGTTCATCAAGAATTTCAGTGGAATTAGCGCAGCGATGATGGATACAGTGAAGAAGTGGCATAAGTCTTTTCACTGGACAACGGAGGCTGAGAAGAGCTTCAATCTGCTGAAACGAAAGATCATGGAACAACCAGTGTTGGTGTTGCCGGATTTTCTGAAAACATTTCAGGTGAAATGTGATGCAAGTGGATTTTCCATAGGACCGGTCTTGAGTTAGGAAGACAGACCAATCGCATATTTCAGTGAGAAGCTCAATGAGGCAAAGGTGACATAATCCACGTATGATAAAGAATTTTACGCTATCATACAGGCATTGAAGAAGTGGAGGCATTACTTGATCCCAAAAGAATTTGTTTTGTATAGTGATAATCATGCATTAGAGTTTGTGACTCAACAGGAAAAGTTGAATCAGAAACATGCAAAATGGGTAGAGCATATGCAGAATTTCACGTTTGTAATTAAGCACATTTCGGGTACTGCTAACAAAGTGGTTGATGCTTTGAGCAGGAAATGTTTTTTGTTGCAGGAGTTCCGAGTCAAAACATTGGGTTTTGAAAATCTCAGGGACATGTACACAGGTGATGCAGATTTTGCAGAAGTGTATGAAGCAGTTGAGAATCTAGTTCTCAGAGACAGAAGCCCATGGATAGATTATATGATCTAGGAAGGATTGTTGTTCAGAGGCAATCAACTGTGTATTCCAAATTGCTCCATGAGGGAGAACTTGTTAAAGGAGAAACACAATGGTGGATTAGCAGGACATTTTGGCCATGAAAAAACATTCACGAAGCTGAATGAGTCATATTTTTGGCCAGGAATGTGAGCCAATGTCAAGAATTTTGTTGACAGATGTAGATTTTTCCATCATTCAAAGGGAAGAAAGTAGAATGTAGGTTTTTATCAACCATTTCCCATACTAGAGAGGTCGTGGGAGGCGATTAGCATGGATTTCCTATTAGGATTGACAAGGACGCAAAGAGGACATGATTCAGTCTTTGTGGTAGTGGATAGGTTTTCCAAGATGGAACATTTTATTCCATGCCAGAAAACCAGCGATGCGACGCACATCGAAAATATGTTTTTCAAGGAGGTCATTCGACTTCATGGATTTCTGAAGAGTATAGTTTCGGACAGAGACACTAAATTCATAGGGAATTTCTGGAGGACACTATGGAAGAAACTGGGGACTAATTTGATGTTTAGTTCATCTTATCATCCTCAGACAGATGGACAGACCGAAGTCATGAACAGAAGTCTGGGAGACTTGATGAGAAGCTTGGTGATAGAGCACCACAGCAGTTGGGACAATGTATTTCCATAGGAAGAGTTCGCATACAATGATTCGGTGAATCGAAGCACAGGCCGAAGTCCATTTCAGATCGTATATGGGATGCAGCCAAGAGGAGTTTCTGAACTGAGGGATTCAGAACAGACTGCTATTAGCAGCGCTAGTGAATAAGAGTTCGTTGAGGCGATGAAGGAACTTCACAGCAGGGTGAATCAGTGGTTGCTGGAATCAAGTCAAGAGTACAAGTGCAAAGCAGATCAACATTGAAGACAACTTCAGTTTGAAGTTGGTGATCTGGTTCTGGTACATTTGAGAAAATAAAGGTTCCCGAGGGGAACATACAATAAATTAAAAATGAATAAAATCGGGCCATGTAAGGTCTTGAGAAAATTCGGAGAAAATGCTTATGAGATTGAGTTGTTGGATGGCATTGGAATATCTCCGATATTCAATATCACAGATTTACACCCATACAGGATTGGAGAAGAAGACACTGGAGCCGAGGAACCAGTGATCCAGTGGATGAAACAATTGCCAGTTGTAGAGAAGCCACAAATGGAATGCATACTGGCAAGAGAGTGGGTAAGAAGACCAAAAGAAAAGAATACTATGAGTATCTGGTCAAGTGGAAGAATCACCCAATGGAAGATGCCAGTTGGGAGAATGAAGCGGAAATACAGAAGCATGAACAAACCGTGCATGAGATCATGGACAGGAGCCCATGAAAGTTTTCAAGCCGAGGAGTATGATGCAGGAGCATCGCCAGCACATCAAGCGAGCCAACACGAAAGCGGAGGACAGCTGGATAAGCCAGCACAAATTTTGGAAACACTTTGGGATTGTTGCTCAAGTCTTTAATGAAGCCAATTATGAAGGCGCACTTGTACATTGTAAGGGGACCTTGAGCGGATAGCTCTCATCATTAGGTAGATAGCCGACATTTAATAGATTTAATGCAGTTAGATAGGAATTTAATTTTAGATTTGATAGCTTAGAGTCCAAGAGGGAAAATGGATATAGACACCCTCATTGTATTATTGTAACATTAGCCTAAGCATAGAGAGAAGAAACAGGAAGAGAAGTGCATGCAGAGAACTGTGTATGAAGAACACCCATGTACAGGCATTTGAATTATTAGAAGGAAGATTTGATTCAACTTCATGGTTTGTGTTGTTTCTCTGTGTATTGATGTTATGCTCATGAATGGTTTCTTCCTGATATACATTTTCTTTTATATGCTATGTATGTGATTTCATGGTTGAATTGAAGTCAGAGAGGGAGATGGAATGAGTTTCAATTTTTTCTCTAATTGAGCCAGAAGATTCCTGCAAGGAGTGCAGTCGAATTTTCCGCAAGGAGTGCATTGACAGGAGGGTTCAATTAGAGGTAACTTTTTTTCTCATTTCCCCAAGGGTGCAGTTAGGCACAGTGTCCTGCAAGGAGTGCGCAGGCTAGAGAGAAGTCTTAGAGTTGTGATTTTGAGCAAAGTATCAAAAGACTGCTACGGCAGGTGTGCACAGAGTCAGGGAAGGTTGAACACTTGAAGTGTTCACAAAGTTTCCGCAAGGAGTGTGAGCAAAGGGTTTCTCATTCGAAGAGGCTGAGAAGCGGGAGCAAGCTCAGGAGGAGTAGAGCCTTCAAAATCTGTTGAAGGACCACATAGGAAGTTTCACACCAGGAAATCCTCAAGGAGGAAGAACCGAAGGTCAAGATCTTGTGGAGGGAATTCGTGAAATCCCGTCAACCATCAGATTTAGTAGGAGTTGCAATGGGGTTAAGCCCAAGCGAGCAGAGGAGAAGCCCCAGAGGAGTCATTAGGATATTGAAGTCATCGGGGTTTCCAGGAGTGAAGAAATCACGACATCAGGAATTGTGATCCGCGATATCCCGACGAGTCTTGAACCATCCATACTGTGGGACACATGTCAGAAGATCTAAAGCAGTCGGGGGCCACATCAAAGTTGGTGGAAGACAGGTGGCACTCGTATCGGGGATCAGAAAAAGGAAAGTCCTGAGTCCATTGACATCAGGATTCGTGATCCCGCGAATCCCGAAATCCTGATAGAAGTGACGGGGGGTGGAAAGGTCAACCCGCATGTGTGCATCGGTGTATCGGCATATCGGGAGTCGGGGATCAGCGAGGTAAGTTATTTTCAACATCAGAGGTGTTGAAATCCCGACGGAAGGATTCCCGATAGGAATAGGATGTATTGACATTTACCCATCGGGTTTCGAGGTTTTGTGAAGCACAGGGTGCACGACCACAGGACTCACGAAACTGCGAAGTCCGATTCCCCGATTTGACCAGGGGGGGATCATTAAGGAGAATCTGTGGGTTGCAAATTTCCTGATAGGAAAATAGAAGAACCTTAGAGTTCTTCGGGCCGAAAAAAAGAAGATCTTGTGAGTGCGCGTGGACCTTCCGGCCTGCGGGTGGTGAAGGGGCCGCGTGGCCATCATATGAACTCAAAATTAAAAACTAATACAATATAGTATAATATGGTAATGATATGAAACGGTGGGTAACAAAAATACATTTTAAAATTATGATATAAAATATTTGATATTTACAATACAATAATATATTTCTTTTTAAAGTAAAAGTTAAAATTAAAATATTAAAAGTTCAAATATCATTTAGATTTACAATGAATTTTTTTTATATCATTTACACATAACATTTAATTATATCATCTAATCAAAAAATTAATAATATTTCATATGAAATTAAATACTAAAAACATTCTAAATTTAATAATCAAATTATTAAATCCACTATAGATTTGAAAACATAAAAGTAAATAATTAAATAATAAAACATGTATAATATATCACTCTTTGTTGTCATCGCCCTAATTATCTTCTTCGCTTGGCATGATAACATTGTTCTTCTCAAAAATATGTTTTGATCTAGGGTCGTGTCTTAATACAAACCACCAATCCTTATCCAACACATCTGGGTAAAAAAACACTTGGTTGTAGTGTTTTGGGAAAACATAAGGATCCTTAGCTTCATCCCACATCTTTTTAGAGTTGATACATATCATCCCACTATCATGATCTTCCTTTACATTATTCTGATCAAAGGTGTCCCACCACTTGCACCTAAAAATAACACATTGGAAAGAAGAGAATTAACCTAACTTCCCATGTATTATTCGTGCACTAGCTTTCGTAGGTGGTTAGACCACCTAGCCTTCAGAGAAGGTCCACAAAATTTACATCCATGATAGCCTTTAGTTACAAGACCTGTGAAATTATTGTATACATAGCACGTTAGCATTTAAGAATAGAACGTCAATCACATCAAATTAAATATGCAAACAAATATTGTTACGTATATAAAAAAATCAATAAACATGTTAATTACGAGAGAAAAGTCCTATGCCTGGATAATCATGTGTGGTGTAAGAACATATGCCATTCAACGTAAAACTGATCTATGTTGCGATGGGTCTTGATACATCGTATACATGTATCCCTTCCCATAATTCCTTCAATTCATCTACCAATGGTTGTAGGTAGACATCCATATTATTCACTTGTCTTCTACCAAGGACTATAAGAGCCAACATAAGATGTTCATTCTTCACGTAAAACCATGGGGGGATATTGTTATTGATCACTACTACAGACCAAACAGAATAGTTGGTGTTTTGGAGGGAATATGGATTCACGCCATCCATTGCTATGCTGAGTCGTAGACTTCGTACTTCCTTGAATTTTTCTGTCCATGTATCCTCTATATGCTTCATGGCTATTGAATCTATTGGGATTCGCATAACTCCCGACCCACTTTTGTGTGAGGCATGTCATCCCTGCAACATAGCTAATTATTTGCAACGAAATAGCCTTTTAATCCTTGGGATTATAGGCATGTGCCTCAATATATTATGAGGAGGACCATGCGATTTACCATTTTTATTTGATTTATGGTACCTGTCATGCCGACATTTCAGACATATATATTTTTCTGCATATTCTCCTCTATATAGAATAGAATCATTCAGACATGCATGATATGATATATACTCAACACCCAACATTTTCAACAAATGTTTTTCCTCTTCGCAGCTACAGGGAAAACAATTATCACTAGGAAGAAAATTATCTTTCAATAACCTACAGTTAATGGGAAATAGAAATGTACAAGTTCATTTAACGTTTATAAAAGAAACCATTTCTGATGTTGATTGTGTGACAAGATTTCTCAAAATTAATATATGCACTTGTTGGTCAATTACCTCAATATTGTCGAGAAACATGTTTTTGACATGCCAAACTTTGCTTTCACATTGTACAATAACATTGTTGTCCCAAGCTGGGTAGACTTTGATCAGGCACTAGGTCCAAAGAGAGGGGTGGTGGAAGCATATTTCAGGGTTTCAAAAATGGTATCACTGATATGAGCATCATCCCCTAGCTCATCGTTCTAGAATTCGTCTAACAACATTGTCTCCATGGCAGTCATATCACGTATGTAACATCCATACCAACCTCTTTTTTATTGTCTCCATTGCCAACTTTTGAAGAACTACTATTGTTGTAGTCATTCCTAATTGGTGAATCTGGAAGTAGTGGGAATTGAATAGGTGGTTGATTTGACCATTCTTGGTACGCTTCCTCTCTGAGTTGTTCTCTCATTGTAGCCTTCTCTCGGGTTGACATTGTTGTGGGGTACAAAAAAATATGGTAGGTAGGTCGTTCATCATCATAATCCTAATTTCAAAAATATTGAACATTAGTACATCGATAATATTAGTAAGCACAATGCAATAATTTGTTTGTTCAAATTACATTATACCAAAAATTATTACCATCGTCAACCCAGGATTGCGGTTGGAAGATGGAATTTCACAATTGGCAGGATAAAGAGACTCTCCATTTTCATCTAACAATTTCTTGCGGTATGTTTCTCATGATAAGACCTTTCAACGTTTTTGAACCGGTACTGGAATATTTTCTGCATCTGAACTCGATTCTGAATCAGGATCTTGCAAATTTGGATACATTTTTATTCAGATTGACATGGATAAAAAAAAATCAATTAGATAATCCAAACAAAAATAAAATGAGTTAAGCCTACTAGAGATGGAAAGGGAGAACTCTATGATGGACTTTGAGAAATATTGAACAGGATGGAATTTGAAGAATTGACCATTTGATCATATTATAAGGTTTTCTCCCTGCATTTCAACAAAATTAGCAATAATTTTTTCTGTACATATCTAAAATAAATTTCGAGGACCATACCACAATCTAAGTTTGAATATAGTTTTGAAACCATTTTTTAAGAATAAGGCGGCATAAAACGTAAAATGTATATTTAAGTATTGTAAGTCATGTGAATTCATCCTAAAAGATAATTTGAGATGAATATATTATTTTATGTGCAAATAAAAGTTCAAATAACTTTAAAATCATTATGGTGTGCTTTCAAACCACAAACACAGCGGTGCACATATTAATAATAAGCATCGATGCATTGAAAAATTAACCACAACATGTTTTGAGATTTTGTTAATAAAAAACAACTATATGTTATCGGTGCGTAATATAATATGGACGCACCGGTGCATAATGTAATATGGACGCCTCAGTGCATTGAACATAATATGGATGCACCAATGCACCTTACATAAACACACCGTTAAAAAAAACATTAAAAAAATGTGATTTTTTTAAACAATTAAAAAAAGAGTGGGAATCGAATTTCACAAAGTCCTTTAAATACTAAAAATCTATTCACTATTTCATTATTTTGCAAAACATTGCAGGGGAGAGACTTGCAAGAGAGACATACGAAGGAACACTATGGAGGAGAAGAATACTTTGGAACCACAATATTATTTAGAATATGAGAATTTCTAGGGTATGGTGATTCACTCTAAACCCTTTTCATAAAGTTTTTTAAATATTAAGAAGGTATTCAATATTTTCATTATTTTGCCAAAATTTATAGGAGATAGATTTGGAAGATAGACATACCGGGGAGCACTGTGAAGCAGAATAATACTTTGGAACAACATAAATATTCAGAAAATCGGGATTTGAAGGGTATGGTGCACTCAAAACCCTACATAGTAAAAATTTTAAATTTTACTGTTTATTTTGATAATAATTTTTTTTTTAAATTGTATTCCTACTTGGATTTTAATTAAAATTCAGAAAAATTTAAAAAAAATCATACTTACCTTAAACCCTTGTTTTTTTTTGCTTACGTGAATGCAAAATTTCACCCTAGAGTTTAACTCCCTCTATCACTTTAGAATTAGGGCTTTTCATTTTAGGAATTTTAGATCTAATGGGTTTGTTTTTAAATATGTAAGTGTTTGGCATGTGATGAAAATGGACCACTTATTGTATCGGATCCCAAACACAGTCAACCCTCTGACTTTTTTTTCTTTTTCTTTTGAAACGGTTCCGATTTGACATTTTTTTTAAACGTTTTCAGATTTTCCGGTGCGTCATTTCGACAGAAACACACCAGTGTGTTTATGTCTAAGGAGCACCAATAGATCCATGATTATTTCTTTTAAAATAAAACAAAATGCATAAAAAAAAGTATCCACGATGTTTTCTCATCTAAACGACACAGAAAATGATATCACATAATTTTTTTAATTTTTCATTTCATCGGTGTGTAATTTTTCTATTGTTTTTTTTATGAATGTTTAATTTTTTTGCTATGTTTTTCTT
>JZKD02S0089674.1:73337-99842 GCA_000966675.3 Picea glauca | reverse complement strand
TATTGAACACACCGGTGTGTTTTATGTAATAAACACATTGGTGCTTTGTATTTAAAAAGCACACCGGTTACAACAATTTGTTTTCCACTGAAAATTATGTGATTTATTTATAAAATATATTTAATAATTTTTGTATTGAATCGTACAGGTTGTATATTGATAAAAATATGAGTGAGAAGAGTTCAAATAATAAAAAATTTGGTCAATACAATGATGACACATCTGGAAAAACAAAAAAAGGGAGGTTCTCTGTAAATTTTATACAAAATTAATATAGTTGAACTATATGTAAGTTTAACTAATATGTATTGGTTAGTGTGTGTCATGCAGGGCCACAAAATGAGGAAGAACGATAAGATGCAGAAGAGCTTAAAAGCTTGATGAAAAAATTTCAGAGGAATGAATTAGGTGAATGAAAAAATACTATTCAATATGATTTTTTTTTTGAATTTTCATTAATAATATACCTAGGAATATTAAATGGCATCTTTCAAACAATATATTAATTCACATATGTTTAATTTTATACAGACACCAACAATGAGGGAATAAAATGTCATCCTAACAAAACAAAATCAATTAATATAGAAAATGTAAATGATGATGAATTGGTCCTTAGTTCATTTGGAGTGGTGTTGGAGATTAATCAAAGAGGGAAAAAATTTTACAAAACTATGAGGGATATAGTGGAATGAATGTATAGACGTACTTTCCACTTACAATATAGAAATCAATCCAATGATTCCAGGAACCATGTTATATCTAAAATACAGGAAGGATTTCCAATTATTTATTTCAATTTACAATATTCTCACCAATGTAGATAGACTCATTACAATTTATTTTTATGTTTGTAGATGGAACTTGAAGAAGATGAAAACAATCAAGGAAATCAACCAAACATTCATCAAAATAAACCAAGGCATGGAAGTAGCTCGAGCACTAACAACAGTTCCAATGAAGAATGATGACCATATATTTGGATATCAATGCAAGCTTCAATTGTATTTTTTTTTAATAATTGTCTATGAAAATTAGACATTTTTGTTTAATGTAATGGACATAGTGTCCCAATTGAAATACAAGGGATTACCGATATGTTTCCCATTTTGTATGACAAATACCCTCTTATTCATATAATAAAATATGTTTTAATTTATTTTATTGCGTTGTCCAATGTCGTTGTGAAATGTTACATCGTTGATTAAATATATGGATGATTAAATATTCTAATGAAGAGATGCAAAATCTGATGATATAACAAATTAATCCAAACATCATATCCAAATTCACTAATCAAAATATAAGATATATGTAATTTTTTTGATAAATAATGGAATTAAAAAATAACAATAATTGCACTATCACATGTCGATGTTTCTCAATGTATTTTAATTATTAATCTCATCGGTGCATTTAATATTACAATTCATCGGTGTGTTTCATAATAAATGTGCACCAGTGCTTTTATGTAATCAATTAGCATTGGTTTCAATATTTATTTAATACCACAAAATTACATTAAAAAATTGGCCTTTAGTGCGTTTAGCGTATATGAAGCACCGATGTTTTTGTGTTATTAATAAGCACCGGTGCTTTAGGATTATTAATAAGCACTGGTGCATTTGGGTTGTGAATATGCACTGATGATTTTGTGTTATTGATAAGCACTGACACTTGTTTGTTACTAAAAAACACTGATTCTTTCTATTTTTAATGCATCGGGGGGGGGGTTTCCAGGTAATGCACCAGTGCGTATTATTTTATACAACATCTGTGCCTTCTTATTAATAAAGCACCGATGTGTTCTATGTAGAAATACCTGATGCTTAATTATTTTTAACTCTCCCGGTGCGTCTTACTATTAAATCCCCGATGCTTATAAGACAAACGCCCTAGTGCTTAAATAGTTTATTACCCCAGTGTTTGACGTTAAGTGTACAACACCAGTGTGATATGTGTATGTATGCACCAGTGCTTGTACCTCATAAAAACGCACCAATTTGTAAACATCCGCTAACACCTTCGGCTGTCCAAATATTTTTAGTTATAATCAAGTTTCGTTACAGTGTCTGCAAAAACATCCTCTATCAAAAAAAGATGTTGTAGCGGAGGTTTTTTTGACAATTTTTTCCCATTTTGTAACACTAGAAACCTCCTCTATAACCTCCAATAAAAGGTATTTTCCTTGTAGTGATATTTTAGTTACTACCAAGGCATGGACATCCAAGTTAAGAAATATCCAAACTAGATGTAGATGGGGATCTACATTCTTGTCAAATATGCATACAAATTAGGTGAAAAACATGTATATACATCAGGACAAATATGTCGTTTCTACGCACTCGTGATGAAAAATTGGGCTATAAAACCTATGTTGACTCACCCAACATAGGGTACAAGACCACTGCTCATTGATGCAAGGTATAGAACATGGCATGCTTTCAACCATCCACATCATGTTGGGAATAGATGACCATATATTAGATGTGAGACCCAAATAGACATGCCCTCAACCGAGGCCTTAGGTGTAAATTGTGTTCAAGAACTCAATGATTCATGGGATTTTGCAATTTTAACCAAGTATTCATTTTGTTATGTTCTTCTACTCTAGTTGCATTACATAAGTAGTTATGAGGTCATTTGTACATACCCTTTTTTTTTCTCTTTTCAATTTTTTAATACTGTATGTAAATATAAGACACACACACACACACATAATTAATTCTTATGAGGTCCTTAACATAAGGGTCCAAGGGCCTTAACACAATGATCGAGGTTAGGTCATGGGCTCCAACATTTTTGTTTTTTTTTGTTATAATATTATAACATATGTTATTAATATATTTCGGGTGTGTGTGTGAAACATATTAATAACATATGTTATAATATTATAACAAAAAAAAACAAAAAATGTTAGAGTCCATGAACTAACCTCTATCATTGTGTTAAGGCCCTTGGGCCCCTATGTTAAGGCCCTCATGAGAATTCATTATTAATTTATTTGTTATAATAGTAGGTCGGATAGAACTTTTTATTGTACCCTTTCAATATAATTGCACCCTTTGTCTCATATATATATACCAAGGAGACCTAGTCTTAGGATCATCATATTTTGTCCTGTGAATTGGATATATTGTAAAAGGATTTCCCCCCCTCGAAGTGGAATGTATTCATTCATTTTATATCATTTTCAAGGCACCTGGTTCATAACATTTGATATCAAAGCATCAATCCTAGGGTTTTGTTGCTTCAAGTGAGTCAACTTGGTATTTTCGCTATAAGATTTTTTTTGTATGATACAGAAAAAAAAAATTGGAGGTTACTTAGGAGATATATCACAATACATATGGTCAAATTTCAAGTTTTAGTTCGTTATACTTTCAATCATATAGCCTATATAAGATAGGGGTTTTGACTCATCCTAAAATTAGTCTTAAACGAGTCATCTTGGAATTTTCACTATAAATTTTTTTCTAGGAAATTTTAGATAGTGAAATTTTGTGGAGACCGAGGAGAAATTTCATAGTATAAGTGGTCAAAATTTCAGGTTCTTATTCATTATAATTTTGGAGATATAGTCCATGGAAGAAAAGGTTTATGACTATTCCTAAAATCAATTATCTTGGCATTTTCACTTTAATTTTTTTCAATGAAGTTTCCGACTCTAAAATTTTCAGAATCCTAAGATGACACAATGAAGTACATGTGGAAATTTTTTTATATTTTGATTCATTATGTTTTATGATATATTTATTATGGAAGTTAGTGTTTTTGCACAAGTTATTTTCTAGTGATTTTAAGATTTTTTTTCGTGCTTAGCAAGCTCTTTTAAAAAAAAAAATAGAGATGTGTTACAACATATTTAAATAATATAGGATCTGTCGTTAAGCAGGTAAAACTTCAGTTGGGGAAGAATACACATGGTTTCATGTGGTTGGAAACACATTGTTTCACCTGGTTGGAAACCCTTGTAACCCTTGTTGGTACCCCTTTGAGTAGTACCACATTAGACAATACCTATAGATGGAATGTCACTTCCACGTACCTTTGGGTATATAGGAATTCCCCTAGGTATACCTAAAACCAACCTTAGATAAGTTATTTGACCATATTTTTTCTATAGTACATCGAGAACAACACTCGGGCAGACCACTCTCTAGTAAATGGGTAGTCGAGTAGTACACTTAAGGGCATGGTTGAACCTCCTTAGTTAGTTCCCTAAGATATTGGCCTAATTATTATTGTTGGACCTGAAATCTATATCAAAGAGCTATAACACCTAACACTCCCTTGTATTTAGGACCCAATAACGTTTTTCCATGGCTCTAAAGAAATATCCAAAATTTACTTCACCAATTAAACCTCCAGAAAACTCCTCCATGACTCATGAAGAAAATGAGGAGATACAAAACTAGATATCCAAATTGGATAGTCAAATCAACGAACTAAATGACAGGTTAGTGAAACAGGTTGAGTTGATGAATACTCAAAAATAATTGGAAATGAAGATGAATGAAAATAAGGAATAGACGGAAATAACAATGGAACAGTTGGAACAAAAAATGGATGGAGAGTTGGAATAAATGGATGGAAAGTTGGAACAAATGGAAAAGAGGCTTTTAGTGTTAGGAAATGAGACACACTTCCACGCTAAACCTAGTAGAAGACAGGAAGAAATATTTAATCAAGAAATTAAATGACACAGCATGCACATAGTATACAGAGAGTTTACCCTGGAAACCCAAATCGAGAAAACCAGCAATCCTTGAGATGTTTTCTCCTTGTTGTCTTATTCATTCAGAATAAAAGGTTACATGTCTAACCTTGGTTCACACCTAAGACAAAATCGACACCATACCCTCTTTCTTACACAAGAACAACCCTATAGCCAATTCAAATTACATATACATGACCAACAACTTAAAAGTTACAGACTCTTGGTGATTATCCATTTATCATCTAAAGATTCAAGATTCATTGATTATCTTTTTACAACCTTACAATAATCCTTCTTTATAGGCTTTACAATAGGAAAAACCCTAAATAAAAGGTGCACAAAAACGATTACAGATCCATGCATATCATTGGTTACAAATCCTATGAATCTTAGGATTATGTTACAGTCGACTACCAAGTATGATTACCATCGACTACCAGTCAGCCTTCATTCGGTCTTTAGTCGATTGCCACACGCCCTCTTTTCGACCTCTTGTCAGTTGACCTCCTCAACTTGTTGTCGATTTCTTTACCATGTTGAACCACTTCGACCTTCGAATTTGACTTTATCCAGTCAACTCACCTCAACCTTCGACTTTTTTTTGATCCACCTCAACTTCATCTTTACCTGGTCGAACCACCTTGACCTTCGACTTTGACTGTCAGTCTATCCACCTCGACTTTGACTGCAAAAAATATAACAACCCAACATTATCCCACTTGTTGTATTCTTTGTTGAAACCGGGAGATCTTTGAACTTTCATTCATAGACCTAGGGAAGCAATGCCCATTACCTCTCTGCACCAAGAGAAATTCACAACACTCACAAACTTGGTCAACAAGTCTGCTATGTTTTCCAATGTGTCTACTTTCTCCAGCAACACCTTGTTGCTTTCCACCATGTCTCTTACAAAATGGTACATCTATGTGCTTAGTATTGGAATGATAAGTTGGGTTCCTTGCCATAAATATTGCGCTTTGACTGTGTTATCCCCATTTTGTGGATAACTAAGGATATCATGTCTTGAGGCCCTCAGGTTTCATATACAGAGTGTCGAGAGACTACATGACCAGAAATACCCCTTTGCACAGATGGAAAACCCATTCACCACCACAGATGGTCACATTTTTGCATATGGAATCCATCACACTAGCTAGCTTCTGGAAGGTAGTGGGCCTTGATCCATGAGGTACAAGTCAGTATTGTGGTGAGCATAATTTCAATATTTAAGCCATTTGATTATGTTGTATCTTAGATTGCTCTAGATTTCATGATATATGCTTGGACATTATTCCTTTTGCCCTGCTTCACCTTGGTGGTTGACATTGTGCCCTAGTAAGTGGTTTTCCTTGGGGATGGCTTTGTTACTGGGAACTCCCTTAATGAACCATCATACCGTTCTTGAACATACTTACCACTTTCCATCATTGTTCCCCTCAATTTCCTTATCTCTTGGGATTTTAGGGTGTATTGACCCAAGAAGGGGTTGTCCCTCATTCTATATGAAGAAGGGGATAAAGGCCCAGAGGGGTTTATGTTGGGTAAAAGACAAAATACTTGTATAAACCTTCTATATTCTTCACCCAGGGATCACCCAAGAAAGTAATGAAACACGTATATTTGAATAAAGGGGACCCACAATATAGTAAAGAATGCTTAAAAGTTTAGTTGAAGGATAAGAGGTCACATCACGAGCTAACCTATCACGTCCATGAATATTTAGTGGTATAACATTACCATCATCTGGTCACCAAACCAAGGTAATATCTCTCAGTTGCATGGTTGAGAGAAAGGGGGTCTCATCACGAGCCAACATTCTCATTTGCATTAGGTGTTTGTGGGTGGCATTTCCATCATCTGGTCACCACGCCAGGGCAGTGACCTTCAACCTCTCCTTATGTTACATTGAAAGAAAATAAAGAGAGAAAAATAAAAGGAAATTGATGGGCTTGGAAAAAGTGCATTGCAGACGAAGGTACCACACACCCTCTACAAAGGCACCCATGAATGAGACACTACGACCCCTTATATGTAATGATCCCTATGCAAATTGAGTCTTGACCCCAACTACTTCATCCAGTTTACATGTCTTAGAGAGGGATATCTTGGAAAATATCCTTGACCTAGGGCAAGATCTACCCAATAGGACACCTCGTCAACCCTCCCATATTCAATCTTGACAAGTTGCATAGTGTCTTTGAGCTGTTAATTGTTTGATATAGTGATCTTTGATGCACATGATTGGATGGATTATTTATTTATTGGATTAACTTATCATGATTTTATGACTTGAGATCGTTGGAGGTTGTTATCATTTGTCTTTGCAGGACCTAGTTGGTGGACAGTTTTGGGAGAACAAGCCTAGCTTGGGCTTCCATGGGGCTACAAGCCCACAAGTTGGATGCTAGGGGCCCGCATTCCAGATGAGAGAGATCAGACTTGGAAGGCCTTGATGATGACTTAGATGACATAGCCCAACCCTCACTTTCCAAACGATTTTCCCAGGAGGAGAAAAACATCCTATTTTTGGGCTTGACGTCATTCTTTTGGGGCTAGGGCATGGTGGTGAGGAGCCACTCTTTTGACACATGGATGTTTTGAGGAGACGAGATTCTACACTATGATGAGAGTTATTATATGCTTGACATGTGGCCTTTGGAGGCTTACCCATGCTTCTCCAACACCAATGATTTCCTTAAAGTCGCAAAACGTCCCCTAAAGGGGAGACGCCCTTCTAAAATTAGGGTTTTATTTGTGCAAAAGTGAAATTTTAAAGGAATTGTTTATTATTATTTTGTAAAAAGGGGAAAGATTAGGGTTGTTAACCCCTAATATTTTGTTTTACCCTAAAGTATGTGGAAAAACTATGTTAGCTACATTTTGTATAAATAGAGATCATAAGATATCATTTTTATGATAACTCTCCCTCATTGTAGGAGGACTTGGTCTGAAATTTTCGCTACACTTGGTTATTTTTGTCTCTTGTGCACTTTTTTATGGCTATATTGATGAATGGTTGATGGAAGAGTGATGCGCTAGCCTTGGATGATGTTTTCTAGCTCTTATGGTGGATTATCTTGGCATTTCTCTTGATCTTGGTATGGTCTTTTACTATTATGATATCAGTTTTTCAAGTCAAGTATTGTTATGATAGTAGCTAGGTGGGAAGTATAAGGGCATACACCCCTACCATATTTTTCATCATTTTATTCTTCATCTAATTTATTATACAAGGGTTTTCTAAGAGAAGTATAAGGGAATACACCCTCTTAGCCTAAACCCTAGTTAGAGAAAATTACCTTGGGAAGTAAAAGGGATTACACCCCCAAGGAGGTATATTCGCTATCTCTTTGTTTATTTTACTCCATTAACCCAATAGTAAAGGAACTAGTCATACTTTTTTGCATTGGAGATATAAAATCATTGCCTTGGGAAACACAATTTTTTATCTTTTGAAAGGTTTCTTGCTTGAAGTTGGTTGGCCTCATTGGGAGGAGTCTTACCCTAGTAGGGAGTCCCCTCTCTCCCACTACTTGCTTGTGTTGTTACAAAATTACATCTTCATCCATTACGGCTGAAGAAACCCTAACTCAATTGCTTGAATAACTATCTTATCAACCATTGGATTTTTCTCAAAGTCTGCACGCCTTTTCTTCTTGGTCCAACGCACTTTTTGGAAAAGTTTGAGGGGATTTCATTGGCTTAATTTCTTGATGTAATACATTGAATTTTACAGCCATAAGGATTATATAATTTTCTGCAGACAAGTGTTTACAACAACCTTATCATTTATGCTAATAATATTGGTTTTTCATCTTGAGTTTAGCTAGTCATTTACTAGTCTTTCTCGTGCATTTTCTACTTGATATTTAGCATTTATTGAGAATATTATAGTACCATATTCTTGCTGATATATACTATTATATATTTCTGAAATTTAGGGGCAGAAAGATTAACTTTCTCATCCAACTAACATACATCATTGCAAAGTGTCTTTTCTTGTGTCTCAGGCAGGTATTTCGTCATTTGCAGGTTACTCAACATACTTGGAAACCGTTGGAACTTCCCAAGACTTCATTCCACACATTTAAATCCACTTATACTTGACCTCTAGGGGTTTCAATTCCATTCATCTCCATATCCATCTCAATCCCCCTAGGGTCACCGGGATTGCCTCCCTAGATTGACCTAGTCACCCTTAAAGTGTGGGACCTACATTGAGGTGACATTGGGTGTAGGATTCTAAAGTTGTGTCACTTGATTTGTGGTTGGGTCAGGCTCTTCCCAACCTACAACTTGTGCTATAACATTTTGGCATCATTGTCAGGGAGTATTTTTAATCCTCTTCGTACCCTAACAACACTTTGGTAAGCTATCCCAAAGCCTTTCCATTAGCTTTCCTGGTGACTCCACTCGAGGGACGTTCCCTTTTCCAAATTTATTGATGAGTTCACTTTGAAACTCATCTGGCTACTCCACCTTCCCAGAATCCTTATTTCCCCAAAACTTTTCCCCTTGGGAGGTTCAATCCTTCTAAGGTTTACCAAAGAAGGCCTCCTCTCAAGTCTCTCATTGCTAAAACCCTTTTCCATAATACCCTCCCTCTTGTTCCAATGGCCCTCCCTTGGGAAAGGGACCTCTATAAACCCCTTAACATGACCAATATCCAGGGTTACCCTAACAAAATTCCAACAGAAGTCAACAAGTGGTTTCCAAAGTTACCAGGAAACAATGTGATAATTGGCGAAGACCACATTTGTGTCATGGGCCGAGATATGGACAATACAAGCATTGATCATGAAGATGTGGCCATGAGACTATTCTCTTCATCATTGATTGAATAATCTCTTGATTGGTTCAAACGACTCCCCGATAATCATATCACGACCTATGATTCCTTTTCCAACCTATTCAAAAGCAGATGGTTGAGAAAAGTAGATGGTGGGACACTTGGGACTCAATTCAATAAAATAAAGAAAAAGGAGAATGAAACAGTGAGGGAATTCATTTCCATATTTGACAGGTTGTACAATCGAATTCCAACAAATTACCGTCCTATATCATCATCAGTTCATCTCCTTTACATGAATTCCTTTGAAGGATAGTTTCAATACATTCTTAAAGATAAAAATCCCACGTCATTGGAAGAGGCTAAAGAGTTTAGTATCAACATTGAAGAAAATGTCCTTGTTTAAAAAATAGAGCCTTTCCAATACCCTTGTAACAAGACAAAATCAAGGGTGAAGGTTTCCAACAAAAGTGTTCCTAATCATATTGCTCTTCTGACTCAGAAGATATACCAAATGAATACTTAGTTTGTTCATGTGAAGAATTAGCTTATGAACCGTATGACTACAATGGGAAGAAATCAATATGCTCCCAAACCTCAGTTTTCTAGACAACAGAGAGATGCCACCGGTTGGAAACCAAGACCTCAACAAGAGGCAAAGCCCCTGAATAGTTTGAAACCTATTGGGACAGTTGATATGGAAGCTTGGTGTCTCCCATTCTAAGAACCCCATAGGGAAGATGAGTTCCCCTAAAAATACAAAGATTATATTGACAATATAAACTTCATGCTTTGAAATCTCAATGATGAACAAGTTACTCAAGAACATATCAATGAAGCCATAAGAATAGGATAAATAGAGGGGAGAATTTGGGCCTTAAGTAAATTTATAGATGATCAGAAGAAGGAATTGAGGAGGAGGGAAATCCTAACCTACAGAAGAAAAAATTCTTCAGCCCCTCCATCACATCCTAATACTCCTCTTCCATCGGAAAAAAAGGTGGCTCCACCACCTCCACTGTCGATATGTGATTTTCTTCCTAATACAACTCCTATAGATGACATCAGTTGAAAATAGATGTTGCAAACATGTTTGGAAAATTGAATATGACGGTCCCAATGATGTATATGTGTAAGATCCCTTCTGTAAAAAGGGAAATTTTGAAAGTATTATAAGTGCCAGCTAAGAAGGAGGATCCTCCCATCATGTTAAACATTATGTATCTCGATTGGCTAAGGGACAAGAACCCTCCCTTCTACCTTTCACTAGGCGTGAATGACCTTCGTTTGAACAACTACATGTTGATTTAGGGGCCTCAACAAATTTCATATCATTGAAGGTAATCAAATAGATTGGTTTGAAGAAAACCTGACCTTATGGAAATGTATGTGGTATTGATTCCAGAAAGGTCAAATTCCTCGGGGTATGTGAGGATGTTGAGGTTTTCCTGATTGACTTTCCACATATCATCATTCTCATGGACATAGTAGTGATTGACGTTCTAGATGCTTGGGGAATGCATATTTTATCTAGGATATGGTCTACTGCTCTTGGGGGTTTCCTTAGCATGGATCTCACTCATGCACACATTCCTATGGGGGATGGAACTTTTCAGATACTATACAATCGAGAAAAAGATGATAGACACGTGATGGATCATGATGGTGTTGATTGTGCAAGCGAATGTAATTATGATGTACTCCCACATACCATTGAGTATGATCAATATAAGATACCTTTTATGAAGGAGGACTCCATAGACACACTTCTTCCATGGACAGATTAATAAAAAGACAAAATTGCAAAATACCATGGGAAGGAGCCAGGGTCTATCCAAATTTTGAAGGAAGATGAGAAACATGAATAAATCATCAAAGATATAGTCCACACAAAGCCTCCACATGATAAGAATACACCTTGCATTGATTTCAATGAAGGAAGTCTTGTGCTCATGTGGGACAAAAGAAAGGGAAAGCCGAGATATGACCAAAAATACAACAATTCATGGCTTGGACCTTACATCATCAAGAATAAGTCAGACAAATAAACATATTATCTAACAACTTTAGATGGGAGAAAGATGCCACTACTAGTAGATGGGTCTCTTCTCCAACCTCACACCCAGGTCACATGATTTATTCAAGGCACGTGCCCCAGGTAAGTAGGTAAGTCATTTTGATTCCCACATTTTCATCTTGATTTATCATACTAGTTTAGATGCATTTCATTTTCATTTTTCTCCACTTGCATATTGATTTCATGCTTAGTTTAGAATTTTTTGAAAAAAATGTCAAAATTTTCTTTTTCTAGCTTAGTTGGTTTGGATTATGATCATATGAGAACAAGGATGAGTAGGCCATATTGCACTTGACAGTTTGATGTTTCCTTGCAGGAACAGGTCTACCAGGAGATGTTTCATTTCTCATTCACTCTACAACGAACATATGTCCCCAAGTAGGAACCAGATGTTATCCCCATTTTCTGGATAACTAAGAAGATCGTGTCTCGAGGCCCTTACATTGCAGAAATGGAGTTTCGAGAGACTACATGACCAACAATACCCTTTTTCATAGATGGAAAACCCACTCACCACCATAGATGGTCACAGTTTTGTAGATGGAATCCACCACACCAGCTGGCTTCCAGAAGGCAGTGGGCATTGCTCCATGAGGTACAAGTCAGTATTATGGTGAGAATCATTTTAATATTTAATCCATTTGATTATGTTGTATCTTATATTTCTCTATATTTCATGATATATGCTTGGACATTATGCCTTTTTCCCTACTTCACCTTGGTGGTTGACATTGTTCCCTAGTAAGTGGTTTTCCTTGGGGATGGGTTTGCTACTAGGAACTCCCTTAATGAGCCATCGTACCGTTCTCAACCATACTTACCACTTTCCATCATTGTTCACCTCCATTTCCTTATCTCTTGGGATTTTAGAGTGTATTGACCCAAGAAGGGGTTGTCCCTCATTCTATGGGAATAAGGGGATAAAGGCCCAGAGGGGTTGATGTTGGGTAAGAGACAAAATCCTTGTATAAACCTTCTAGATGCTTCACCCAAGAAAGCAATGAAATTATTATCTTTGAATAAAGCGGATCCACAATATAATAAAGAATGTTTAAAAGGTTAGTTGAAGTATAGGAGGTCTCATCATGATCCGACCTATCACATCCATGAATATCTATTGGTATGGAATTACCATCATCTGGTCACCAAACCAAGGTAATGGCTCTCAATTGCATGGTTGAGAGAAAGGGGGTCTCATCATGATCCATCCTTCTCATTTCCATTAGGTATTTGTGGGTGAAATTTCCATCATCTGGTCACCATGCCAGGGCAGTGACCTTAAACCTCTCCTTATGCTATATTGCAAGAAAATAAATAAATAAAGATAAAATGAAATTGATGGGCTTGGAAAAAGTGCATTACAAACGAAGGTACCACACACCCTCTACAAAGGCACTCATGAATGAGACACTACGGCACCTTATATGTCATGATCCATATTCCCATTGAGTCTTGACCTCAACCCTTCATCCACTTTACATGGCTTAGAGAGGTATCTCTTGGAAACTCTCCTTGACCTAGGGAAATATCTACCCAATAGAACACCTCGTCAACCCTCCCATATTCAAGTTTGACAAGTCGCATAGTGTCTTTGAGTTGTTAATTGTTTGATATAGTGATATTTGATGCACATGCTTGGATGGATTATTTATTGATTAGATTCACTTATCATGATGTTATGACTTGATATCCTTGGAGGGTGTGCTCATTTGTCTTTGCAGGACCTAGTTGGTGGACAATATTGGGAGAAACATCCTAGCTTTGGATTCCATGGGGCTACAAGCCCACAGGTTGGATGCCAGGGGCCTGAATTATGGATGAGAGAGATCATGCATGGAATTCCTTGAGGATGAATTGGATGACATAGCCCAACCCTCACTTGCCAAAAAAAATTCCTAGGAGGGGAAAAACGTCCTATTTTTAGGCTTGACGTCGTGTTTTTGGGGCTAGGGCATGGTGGTGAGGTGCCACTCTTTTGAAACATGGATGTTTTGAGGAGAAGAGTGTCTTAACCATGATGAGAGTCCTTATATGCTTGACATGTGACCTTTGGAGGCCTACCCATGCTTCTCCAACACCAACGACTTCCTTAAAGTGGAAAAACGTCCCTTAAATTGGAGACGTCCTTCTAAAATTAGGGTTTTATTTTTGCAAAAGTGAAATTTTAAAGGAATTGTTTAGTATTATTTTGTAAAAAGGGGAAATATTAAGGTTTTTAACCCCTAATATTGTGTTTTACCCTAAAGTATGTGGAAAAACTATGTTAACTACATTTTGTATAAATAGAGATCATAAGATCTCATTTTTATGATAAATCGCCCTCGTTGTGAGAGGACTTGGTTTGAAATTTTTGCTACACTTGTCTCTTTTTGTGTCTTTTGCACTTGTTTATGGCTATATTGATGAATGGTTGATGGAGGATTGAGGCACTATCCTTGGATGATGTTTTTTATCTCTTATGGTAGATTATCTTGGCATTTCTCTTCATCTTGGTATGGTCTTTTACTATTATGCTACCATTTTTTCAAGTCAAGTATTGTTATGATAGGAGATATGTCCAAAGTATAAGGGAATACACCCCCATCATAGTCTTCATAATTTTATGCTTCATCCCATTTATTATACAAGGGTTTGCTAAGAGAAGTATAGGGGCATACACCCTCTTAGCCTAAACCCTAGTTAGAGAAACTTTCCTTGGGAAGTAAAAGGGATTACACTCCCAAGGAGGTATATTATCTAGCTCTTTGTTTATTTTAGTCCATTAACCCAATAGTAAATGCACTAGTCATAATTTTTTTCATTGGAGATATAAAATCATTTCTTTGGGAAACACAATTTTTGTATCTTTTGAAAGGTTTCTTACTTGAAGTTGGTTGGCCTTATTGAGAGGAGTCTTCCCCTACTAGGGCATCCCCTCTCTCCCACTACTTATTTATGTTGTTAAAAAATTACATATTCATCCATTAGGGTTTTAGAAACCATAACTCATTTGCTTGAATAACTCTCTTGTCAACCATTGGATTTTGCTCAAATTTTACACACCTTTTCTCCTTGGTCCAATGCATTTTTTGGCAAAGTTTGAGGGAATTTCAGTGGAATACTTTATTTCTGTAGTAAATTGAATGTTACACCCATAAGGATGATATAAGTTTCTTTAGACAATTTTTTACAACAGCCTTATCATTTATGCTAAGAATTTTGGTTTTTCATCTTGAGTTTAGCTAGTCATTTACTAGTCTTTCTCTTGCATTTTCTACTTGATATTTAGCATTTATTGAGAATATTATAGTACCATATTATTTATGATATGTAATGTTATATATTTCTTCAAATTAGGGACAACAATCTTAACTTTCTGATCTAACTAGCATACATCATTGCAAAGTGTCTTTTCTTGTGTCTCGGGCAAGTATTTCATCATTTGCAGGTTACTCAACATACTTGGAAACCCTTGGACCTTCCCAAGACTTAATTACACACATTTAACTCCAATTAGACTTGACCTCTAGGGGATTCACTTCCATTCATCTCCATCTCCATCTAAATTCCCCTAGGGTCACCGGGAACGCCTCCCTAGAGTGACCTAGTCACCCTTGAAGTGTGGGACCTACATCGAGGTGACATTGGGTGTAGGATTCCCAAGTTGTAGAACTTTCTTTGTGTTTTTTTTGGGATTTTCCAAACCTACAACTTGCGCTATAACATAATGTCGCAACTTATCTTCATATCTCTCTGCTCAAACTCGATTCATGAACATAGCCTTTGCAGCCATACTACTTCTTTTCTTCCATGAGTGGTTGCCATGTATTCAAATTTTGTTGTTGAAAAGGCTATGATCACCTGTCACTTACTCATCCAACTAATTTCTCCACCAAATATCTTGAAGACATATGCACTGGTTGACCTCAGTCGATCCAGATCTCCATCCCAATCGACGTCGATAAAGCCATGTACATTTAATTCACTGTCACCTCCAAATTTTCCTTGGTAGCATATAGCATAGTATTTTGTGCCACACAAATACTTGAATACTCTCTTGATAGTTGTCCAGTTCTCATTCACAAGTATCGACATGTATCTACTCAACACTCTCACTGCATGGAAAACTTTTGGTCAAATACGGACCATTGCATACATTAGACTACCAACAACACTTGCATAGATAAAATGTGCCATGTCCTCTATTTATTATTGTGTATTTAGACACTATTTAGCAGTTATCCTTGCTCCCACAGGAATTGCCACCTTCATCGGTTTGCAATCATGCATGTTGAAATGTTTCAAAAATGTTTCAATATACTTCATCTGGTTCAACTAGATATTTCTAGTTGCTCGATCTCTCTTAATATCCATTCCAAAAATGAAGTTAGTTGCATCGAGATCCTTCATTTAAAACTTGGAGGATAACTTCTTCTTCACCTCCTTTATTTCATCCATGTTATTTTCAATCATCAACATGTTGTTGTTGGCATAAGGGGAAGACCCAGGGTTCAACACTACAACAACGCACCAACAAAACCCTAACTATCGGCCCTTTCGTCAACACCTGCGAAGCAGATGAAGTCTCACCCGAGGTAGAGGAAGGGGTGGTTGAAGGACTCAAATGTCTACAACCTTAGCTGGGACACAGATATGTGATTCTAACACTTAACAAAGCACTCAGAATTTAATATTCATTAGTCTTTAACCCTTTATTCACATCACAAGTAAAACCCTAATTACATAACATTGTAGTATTCATTCAGATATAAGGTATTTAAGCACTAAACATGTGTACGTAAGTCAGATTTAACATCCATCCATATTATTAAGCACTCAACATCAATAGATCTATCTATCATTCATTTATATTGAATAACTAAGAAAGCAAAAATATAAACACATCAATACATCGCACACAGCATAGCAACACATCATGTACGTGTTTCACCCCCACCTTGGGGCTACGTCCACCAACTCTTCTCTTATTTATTATCTTTGGTCAAGATTCTTACAGGCACATAGCATCCAAGTTCTACTCCGCAGAAGATAGGATATCTGTGTGCACTCTTCCATATCCTCCTTCTTCTAGCTAGGGTACAACACCAAGCCTTCACACAGTTTCTTACAGTTACTTGCACTAGCCTTGCAAGCCTCACACAGTATGCACAAAGAAATTACAACTCTTGATCACATAGATACACCTATAGCACTTAGCACACTGGCCTACTAGGTCTCTTTTCCTCTTCCTCTACTTACAATGCTTAGCTACTTATTTATACATTACAAAGTAGGCCTAATCATGGGTAAACCCATGGGTCGTCATCCCATACCCATTACATAATCCTGAATCCCAAAAAGGGCCCTAAAAGGGGTCGATATCCCGCGATCTCCGCTTCATATTGTGCTCTGCCTTCGACAGCCTGTTGAAGTCCCAAAATTAGGTCAAATATGACCAATAATCCTCAAAATTTTGGTCAAGGGCCAACAGGCCCCCAACACTCACCTATGACTCGTCCCAAGTCACTCTGATCTGATTAGTTCTACTTCAAAATCCTCGAGCTGCTTCAACTTGTTGTTGTGCTATGACCTCTTGTTCAGCGAACTCTTGTATGACTACTTTGTTGATAGGTCCCTCTAGGCATTGTTCAGTTGCAGTGACGACTTTCTCCAATTTCTCTCCTCTGCCTTCGATCTCTGTGAACAGTTGGTAAGCCTCATCTTGTACATGTTGGAGCCTCTATGTTACTTCCATAACTCTGCTCTGAATAGTGTGGACCTTTTTTTGGGTAGTGTGATTGTTAATAACCAAATATCAATGTACTCAACACATAGAAAAACCTCAGAAAAGTACTCAACGCCTTGAAAAAGAGATAATTTCAGATAATAAGCCTCTTCGAGGGAGCAACCTCCTTTTACCCCACTTAAATGTTCAAGTACAAGATGATTCAAAATGAAAATGTCTCCTTGGTATACATAGGAGACTAGGAGGTATAATTACAACCAATGGCCTAAACATAAATAAAATAACATTACTAGTATAATATGCCCCAATTAAGGGGTAATGAGCCAATATTAGGGCTTAACAGCGATGCTCTTGGGATCACTTCATTCTTTCCACAACTTATAGGGGCTTCAATTGCACTTGTATTGTCTCTGCTTGTTTCTTTGCTTCCTGTAGATGTGAGTCCAGTGCCTTCAATTATGGATTCTCAGTGAGTCACTCATACGTCTGGGAACTACGATCACTCAGTTGCTTGCATTCTAGGGCCAGTACTTTTATTCTTTCAACTGCACTTCGAGCAATTGCTTCTCTTTGTTCCCTTACATCTTGTGGGGTGTCTGCTATGGTGTAGAGCTCTAAGTATGTTATTCATTGTTGTAGCTGCTAGATAGCTTCTACTAGTTGCCCTACTTGATGCGTGACTCAGTCTTTTGCCTATGGTTCTAATCCTATCATAGAGTGGAGTGCTCTGTTGACTTCTTCTTTCACTTCGAGTTGCTCTGCGAGCAATTGTTCTTTTTCTTGTTTCATCTGTTCTTTCTCTTCTTCAAAATTTTCCTGGAGAGCAACCTTGTTCTGCTCTGAAACTCTGCATTGTTCTACGATTATGCCTTTCACTTGATTAAAGGCCTAGGTGGATTTTCCTTTTTCTTCTTGTGTGCAACGAAGGTGAACTTCGACTGCATCAGCTAGTCGGTGGAGTTGGGCTGGTTCATCTCCCAACTCTGGTTCTCCTGATGTCAGGGGCACAGTGGACACTACACGGCTGGTTTAAAGGGCCTATTGTACCCCTTGGAATTCGACCTTATTTCTGTCATACATTTCCTCCTTCTTAGCTTCTTGTTTCTCCACAATTTCCAACGAAGCGTCATTTAGGGCTGCTATGATGAAGTCAAAATCTTCGGTAGTAAGCACATTCTTCATCTTGGTCATGGTAGCTCTCGATTTCTTCCGGGAAGAAGGTTTCGGGGGGGGGAAACCTTCCTCTTATTCTGGGGATCGGTCTCATCTCTAGGCAGTGTTACTTCACCTTTCTTCTTTTCATCTCCTGTGCCATTTATCTCTTCATCATCACCCCATCAGTCAAGTGATACGGAAGAAGTCTTTCATGAGGCACTGCTTAGGTCTTGGACCTCTTCGGTATTCTTTATTCTTTTGGGTCCAGGTGTATCATGTTCTTTGTGCATGGTCTCTAGGATGTCAAGGTCAGACATCTCTGCAAGGTCTACTAGAATAAGGAGGTCTGCTGACTAGTCCTTAGTGATCTCCTCAAGGTCCTCTTCCGTGATTTTGTAGTACGACTAAAGCTACTCCTTATGTTCATCGACTCACACTATAAGGTAGATGAAGTGTCAATCTTCATAGAAATTCATCAGGATTTGAAACCTCTATAGGGTGTTCAGAGTCATGCGAGGTTCATCCTCGATGTCTCTCTTCAGCTAAAGGTAGTACATGTGAAAAACAACGTTCGACTACCACTATTTGTTCATATCACTCGAGTACCAGAGTGTGGTGAACTTTGCAACAAGTGGCTCAAACGGTTCAATATATGGAAAGTTCACACCTTCCAACATCTCCCAGGAAACAAAGGTGATGAGGATCAGGAGCTAGCTAAAGTGAATCTCGTAGCCCTGATTCTATGCATGATAGTCTAGTTCCAGTTGATTAACTAGGTACTTCACCCAGTTCATCTATAGACCTTCCACGCACTTCCCTGCAAGGTCAATGACAAAGCATGTGACCTGCATGGGTCGGTTCTTCCTTACTAACTTTCCAACTATTAACTAGTAGGCTAGGTGCACTACACCATTCTGGATGGAAGCTACCTTGTAGCCTCATGTCCCCTTTTCAAGATTGACGTATGTATCCTTGATCTTTTGTGCTAGTGCGCGATCTGTGGATTTTCCTAGATAGAACTCTTGCGAGTCAGTTCCTTGCATACTTAATCCTATGATCCTTTGGATCAACATCGGATCGACTGTGATATGATGGTCTACCCATAAGTAGTCTCCATGGTAACATGAAAGAAATATATTGACACAGGCGTTGACTTCCTGGTACCTTCCGAAGTGTGGGATTTTCATTATGTTTAACAAGGTGGACTATGTGAGGTTCATCATCCAAGGTTTGGGGATTATCTTTTAGTTCTTCCCCTTCATCATGGTCAGG
Source organism: Picea glauca (assembly GCA_000966675.3). Lineage (NCBI taxonomy): Eukaryota > Viridiplantae > Streptophyta > Pinopsida > Pinales > Pinaceae > Picea > Picea glauca. Next base: position 80,104 of record JZKD02S0089674.1, on the reverse strand, counting down.
TATTTATATGGGGCAATCATATTGTAGTTCTTGCGATCTTTGAGGTTGAAGTCACTGAACTTCAACGCTACGATCTTGTTTTGTTGTGCTCGAACTGCGCGTATCCCCTTCGGGAGGTATGTAGTAACCATGGTGTACTCAAAATCTCTTGGCACACTATCTCGACTCACCGCATTGTCCAGAGGCAGGATGTAGTCAGGAAATATGGTTGGGATCAGCTTTTCATTTGCTAGGTCATCTATGTGTTTGGTTCTCTTTTTCGCTGATGGTGGGGATGGTCTGGCTCCGTGAGTATTCAATGGAGAGGATTTCACTCCTCTCGTAGATGACGCTTTTACACCCATAGACATCACTCATTCAGACATGACTCTCTTAGTCATGAGGTCGATGATTACTTCCTTCACAAACTCTTCAAGTGCGCTAAGTTCTTCTTACATACATGCTCGTGGTTGAATATCTCGAGTTCGAAGAGTAACTGCTCAATGTAACGGGATGGATGGAAATAGCGTGATGATCACTGTGAAAAATCAACTATTATGCGGGCTCAGATAGCAATAGTTGGAAAAAGTGTTCTCGTTGCATGGCATGATAGGATAAACACATAAATCGGTAACAGATCTCTTGCAACGGGTGAGAGGCCTTCATTAACTCAGTTATGTCCATTATGGTGCAGTCCCAATGGTCTGGTGGCAAAATTTCTGACCATAAATTCTTTTATATCCATTTGGGTCGTCGGTCTAACGGTTATACTGTTCCCAATGACTATATTTCTTCGCCATGGTGAAGTGCCATGTCACGCAGTTCTGATATCCCGGTGAAGTTCCAATTTTGTAAATTTTCTTTCTGCGAAGTTCCCTCTGGAACCTTCTGTAACTTTTCAATCGTATCCCTCTTCTTACTTAGTTTTCTATCCTTTTTTCCAGTGAGCTTCGTCTCAAAATACCTTTTTTCCATTTTGATTCTTATCTTCTTTTGCTAGAGTAACTTCACGTTGTTGATATTCTTTCCTAGAAATCAGGGGTAATACTTCATCTGTATGTGGAATAGGTACTTCAGTCTTCTGTGGGTCTTCTAGTGTTCTTCCCACTTTGACATCCAAGTCTCTAGTTTTAAATATCTTCGCTCGGTTCTCTTGTTCTTCAATCAAGTGTGTGATCCACCTAGTTATGAAATATTTCAACTCTTGCTTCTTTTGTTCTAATACTTCTTCTTCTTTCCTTCTGGCATGATCTCATTCAATCCAGGGTTTTCCTAGTAACATAGCAAATGGAGCATTGTTCTCAATAAATTTAACAACTTCAAATTCCTCCTCTGTCGAATTTCCATGATCACTCATAGAGATTCGGGTAAGTCTTCTGCATAGGTTTATCAGCTTTCCTCTGAGTAATCCTATTCCTCCTAATGAATGAATCATAGAAGGCTCCCCTAAAAGTTTCAAAGTTCTTTTTGTCATGATATTCACCTGTGTTTTCTCATCCAGAACACATTCAATGTCAAAGTATCCTATTCTTGTTTCAATGCATTATTTTTTGTTGAAGATATATGATAAGCTAATACGTCGGTGGTCATTCAGGGTTTCTTGCATCTGTAGCAACACTTTTTCTGATTCTTTCTAGGGTTCTATCATAATCCTATGTGGTTCTTCCATAATCTCAGTTGCTTGACCTTTCTCGTGGTATTCTTGTCTCATATTCATCCTTTCAACCTTAGCAATCATTCTATGGAAATCCAATACTTCATGGTCCATAGCTTTGCAATAGAGGCAACTAGGTCTTCTACCAGGGCATTCCTTAGCCAAATGTCCCAGTCTTCTGCAACTGTAACAAAGGGTTAATCCTCTCTTTCTTTTAAATGATCCCCAACCTCTCTTATACTGCGCGTTAGGATCATGGTATCTACCCTACAAAAAATTATTTCTAGGGTCCTGCATCCATTTGTTAGTCCAAACATTCTCTTTATGCATAGGTATAACATATCTTTCACTATTCTTATCAGATCTATTCATACCAAATCTTCATTATTCTATCAATGCCCTATTTTTCAAGCTAGGAAAAATATTATCAATCATACCTAGATCCATACTTTAGAAACATAAATTTCCACTAATCTTATCTTCAGCAGAGCACAAAGCTTCCAGATCTAAAACTTTTCACTATTCTTACCTTTATCAGAGCACAAAGCATTCAGATCTTACCTTTTTTCTTTAGATCAGACTTATTTTCTTAGCACAAATCTTCACAGATCGAGTAAAATACTACGCACTAGAGCGACAGATCTACGCATAGAGCCCTCACAATTTCACGTCAGATATTCACACAAAGCTTCTTTTTCCTCAGTTCCCAGCAATCACAGTTTCAGGTCCTGGTAATGGAACCATTTGTTGGCACAAGGGGCAGATCCAGGGTTCAACGCTACAATAGAGCACCAACAAAACCCTAAATATCGGCCCTTTCGGTAACACCTGTGAAGCAGATGAAGTCTCACCCAAGGTAGAGGAAGGGGTGGTTGCAGGACTCAGATGTCTGAAACCTTAGTTGGGACACAGATATGTGATTATAACACTTAACAAAGCACTCAACAGTCAATATTCATTAGTCTTTAACCCTTTATTCACATCACAAGTAAAACCCTAATTACATAACAACGTAGTATTCATTTAGATCTAAGGTATTTAAGCACTAAGCATGTGTACGTAAGTTAGATTTAACATCCATACATATTATTAAGCACTCAACATCAACATATCTATCTATCATTCATTTATATTGAAGCACTAAGAAAGAAAACATATAAACTCATCAATAGATCGCACACAACATAGTAACACAGCATGTACATGGTTCACCCCCACCCTGGGGCTAGGTCCACCAACTCTTCTCTTCTTTATTATCTTTGGTCACACTTCTTACAGGCACATAGCATTCAAGTTTTACTCTGCAGAAGACAAGAGATATGCATGCACTCCAACAGATCCTCCTTCTTCTATCTAGGGTACAACACCAAGCCTTCACACTATTTCTTATAGTTACTTGCATTAACCTTGCAAGCCTCACATAGTATGCACAAAGCACTTACAGCTCTTGATCACATAGATCCAACTCTAGCACTTAGCACACTGGCCTACTAGGTCTCTTTTCCTCTTCCTCTACTTACATCGCTTAGCTACTTATTTATACATTACAAGATAGGCCTAATCATGGGTAAACCCATGGGCTGTCATCCCATACCCATTACATAATCTCAAATCCAAAAAAGGGCCCTAAAAGGTGCCGAGATCCCATGATCTCCGCTTCGTCTTGCGCTCCGCCTTCGACAGCCTGTCGAAGTCCAAAAAATAGGTCAAATATGACTAAGAATCCTCAAAACTTGGTCAAGGGCCAATAGTTGTCAACATACAAAGCTACATATATGAAACACCCACCTTCTTCCTTGGAATATATGCAGTGATCAAATTTTCTTCTCACAAATCCCAAACTAAGGATGTATGTGTCGAAATTTTGGTACCACGTCCTTAGTGAATGCTTTAGACCATAAAGGGACATTTTTAGTTTTCACACCAAATATTTCTTTCCCTTTACTACAAATCATTTAGAATGTTTCATGTAGATTTCCTCTTCCAGGTCCCCATGTAGGAACGTTGTCTTCACATCCATCTATTATATTCCCAGATCAAATGTTGCATCCAGATACATTATTACTCTAATGGAAGCTAATTTTGCAACAAGGGAAAAAATCTCACTGAAGTCGACTCCTTTGACTTGGGAATATCCTTTTTATACCATTTGAGCTTTTAATTTCTCAACTTGACCTGTTGCATTCATCTTCTTCCTGAATACCCATTTTCTATCAATGGTATTTCTTCCACTATGAAACTTGACTAAGTCTCGTGTCTCATTCTTGTCCAAATATTCCATCTCTTCAACCATGACATCCTTCCATAGTTTTCCCTTTGCTGAATCGACCTCCTCCCCGACCGACTTGGGCTCATCGTCAGTGGAAGTTAAAATGAATGCAGAATGGAAGTCAGGCATACTATACCTTTCAACTAGTTTTCTTACTCTTTCTGACCTCCTTACAATCGGGGTTAGTTGTTCCACCTCTTCCTCTAATTCAGTCGACTCATCTAAATCATCTTATTTGTTCCTCAGTTCAAACCACATCGCCTCATAATTATTCTCGGTCTAAACAATTTCTTCAGGCTTGGACTTACTTCTGACTTCTCTGAAGACCACATCTCAACTATACATTATTTTCCTTGATTCATGATACCAGATCTTATATCCTTTCATTCCTTCTTTATATCCAATGAAAATGCATGTAACTGCCTTCTTGTCCAACTTGCTCCTCTTTTCCTTGGGAACATGCACAAATGCATCACAGACAAATAATTTGAGATGTGAAACTGAATGCTTCTTACCTGACCATACCTCATTTGGAGTCGTGACAACAAGAATTAATGAAGGAGACATATTCAGTATATATTTTGTAGTGTCGACTGAGTCCACCCAGAATTCTTGTGCAAGCCCAACACCAGTGAGCATGCTCCTTGCCTTGTCCATCAACGTTATGTTCATTCTCTTAGCAAATCCATTTTGTTTTTAGGTATATGGTGTGGTAGTTTGGCATACTATGCCACACTGCTTATAGAACTCATCAAATTATTTTCCACAGAATTCAACACCATTGTCAGTTCTCATCACCTTAATCTTCTTATCTGTCTGGTTTTCTACAAGAGATTTAAACTCTTTGAATTTCTTGAAAACCTTTGATTTCTTCCTTAGGAAATATATCCATGTCTTCCTGGAAAAATCATGTAGCGCACCCGCTGTGCCACTTTCTGATACTATGTTTAATCGCTCTGATACCAATTTGTAGCACACCCATTTGTACAAAGCTCATGCATATATCATATATCCCATGCATTTAAACAAATAAACACATTTAACTCAGAGTAAAACATATCATTAGTTCTATAATTAAACAATCCATAGCATTCCATATTAATTCGTATACACAGCGGAAAACATGATACATAAGCAGCACAGTCATGCAAAACATGATTAAACCATAATTAGATACTTATCTTTATCAATGGTAGATTCCACCAACCAAGTACAGGCCTTCCACGAACCTCCCAGCCTTAGACCGCACTACTCATCAACTCAGCAGTGGGTCACCCCCGAGCTAGGACTAAGCTCCACCCCAAGGCAAGGAATCTAGGCTCAGGTTGAGGTTACAGGGAAAACAGTCACACACAACCACAAGGACAGAATGCTCTCCTAGGAATCTCCCACGCTCACTGCCCACAGACCCTCATTCCCCACATGAATGTTCCACCCCAAGAGAATGCATCTTCTCTGTCACCTGGACAGTCCTTCGGCTGCCAATCTCCCTTACCTTGGGTTACAGGAACAAACCGGACCGGAAGTCTCCGAGCTCTATGGCAGCTACAGGGTTCCTTCCAGGAGTTCTCTCCTTCCCCTGTGCACTCTCTCACCTGGAGGGAGTCACTCACAGGCCAACAAGCCTCACACGATCCATTACTGTGTAGTCTCAACAATCCCACGGGAAAACAGACACAGGGTTTCCAAAAACTGGTTCAACAATCACGCGATGGCTTCACAGTCATGGCTTCGGAAACGAGAATGCTCGCATAGGCTCGCTCAGCTTTCCCGAACAAGAAAATACTCTTCCCCGAATTCAACACAGGATTCTCATAGGCTGGGGTTACACGCACGGGATTTCTCAGAATCAGACACAGACATTCGAGTCACAGGGTCTCCCGAAGGTTCTCTACAAGAGTCGGGTTAGTCATACTGCTCAGAGCTCCATACGCGTTCAGACAATCTGGTGGAATGGGAATGGAACCTTCTCATGGCTCACCCTGGCCGTTTTATTCGCATGCACCAGGGTTGACACTTGTCACTCATGGAACTGCATGCGTTCCACCAGCACATGTTCCTCCCACCACTTGGGACATCATGCGTCCTTCCAAAAGGACTTAGGATAAAAACATATGATGCACATATCTTTTGGAATAATATTAAAATATTATTCCCAGGCTTAAGCTCCCCTAGGCTTAGCCCTTAGGCTCAACACTTAGGCCCTTTCCCACCTTCCAGCCCCTAATTCCTTGCCCACTCTGTGGATGCTCAGTCCCCCTTCACTCATTCATCGTGATCAGTCTGCACCTGGTGGTGTTTATATTTTATTAAGTGTTCTGCATGATTACATATACACCAGGAGGCTCCTGGCCTTCAATACTCAGGCTCCCTGGCCTAACAACACATAAGCCTCGAGCTTATGAAAAATTGGCTCACCTGCCTATAAAACATGATTACAATTCCTTTCAGAACTTGGTTTATAGTGGGGCTCGGCCTTGGGGACACTACAATTCCCCTCCCCTTATTTTTTCACTGTCCTCAGTGAAACTTACACTGTCTCTGCAAGCCTTTCAAAATTTTCAAAAAGATGCAGGTACTCTGCCCGCATAACCTCTTCATGCTCCCATGTCGCATCCTCAAGACCGTACCAGGTCCACTGGACCTTTACAAGCTCTATAGCATGATTCCAGAGCTGTTTTCTTTTCCTGTCCAATATGCGCACAGGATGCACTTGCAGGACACCATTTGGTTCTAGCTGAATCACAGTCCAATCGATAATATGATTAGCATCAGGTACATATTTCTTAAGCAGTAAAACATGAAACACATTATGTACAGTCATAGATGCAGGTAATGCAAGCATGTATGCAACTGGCCCAATCC
>JZKD02S0089674.1:31983-55027 GCA_000966675.3 Picea glauca | reverse complement strand
TTGCTTTTAATGGGATTTTTTACGTCACAAGGTATGAAGGTGAAACTGATGGTGTGTAAAGACTCAAAGCAAAATGAACAAGAAATGCTTGGAAACAAAAACTTTTACAAAAAATGAAAAAACCAGCAACTTTTCAACAAGAAAGACTTCTTTTTCTTTTCGAATTTTCTAAGATTTCATGCAGAAAAACATAAAGGAATTTCTCTCAATCTACAAGCTACTTATGCGCTAAATGCACTGCAAAAAACTTATGAAAAAAGACTTCTTCCTAGCTATTGATGTAACAACACAATCTTCAAACGAAGAGGAAAATGAAAAAGAGATGTTTTTTTTTTATTTAATTGCAAAATGAAGCAACAAAGGGAAAATGTCGACAAGCACAAAACCAAGAAAAAAAAAAATTATGGCTTAAAACGCAGATCGCAAAGAACCAGAGCAAAGACGCACAAAGGAAATCAAGAAAGCACTGATTCTAACACTTGTATAAACACCATAAAACAAATTTTTTCTTTTGTCTTTTCTACCGAACATCAACTAAAAAACACACAGGCTAAGGATAAGAGGCCCTAACCTACTGACTGTGCCACCCTAGACTCAAACTCCTGAGAGGAACACTTCTCACCACAGGAGGGGATGACTGCCCCACCCTGATTGAAAAGCACCCAAACAAACCCTCTATTGTCATTGAAACAGCACGTGTTCAAACGCGTGCTGAGCTATAGCAGCGCACGAGTACCCGCGGGTTGAACTGGAACAGGTCGTGTGTAGGTATAAAATCCAAGAAAAATCAAACACAGGCAGCCCAGACCTGGAAGAGGCCTCTGGTATTGACAACCAGGGTCTCTTAAAGGCTTGGATGCTTCTTTAACAGAAAATAAAAACAACTGCAAGAAATAACAACATGCAATAAGGCAAACTGAGACAAGACTATGAACCAGAAAGACTCAGACAAGATCCAGAAAGCCCCCTGAGAATGTAGAATTCTTACAGGGAAGAGGAGGACAGCCTCTCAAGCTCTCTGACTCTTACAAACTATTGAAACCACTACAACAAGCGTTCAAACGTGAGCTGTAGAAGGTTAGGGTGCGGGTTACACGCGTGCAGGCCTTCTGCAGGCCGCGTGTACCTCTGTGTGTCCCGATAGTAAATGTCAAGCAACAGTCAAGGAAAAAACTGGTATTAATAACCAGGTTCCCTGCTAGCTCTGACCTAACAGAAAACAAACAAACAAAGAAACAGAGAATCTACTCCTTTAAACTACCCAAAAACCTCACTTAAATCCAGAAACCCTAAGAGTACTATCCCTAGTGGAGTCGCCAATTCTGTTGTTGGGAAATAATACCCTACGGACTAACAAGCTAGGGATGAACTTGTATGCAGATCATGACCTTAAAGAAAACACTTTTAACCTATCACCCCAATACTCAAACCCCTTTTTCACACACAAGCATGGAAAAGACCTACTAATCTTTTTCTATCGACGTTTGATGTAAATCCTCCGTTGCGCTTTATCCGCTTGCTTTCGCTGCTCCTTCCAAAGACAATCCTGCAATCAAGACAAAACACTACGCATGCATGCTATTTTTCTACCTGGGGGTTAGATATTAAGCATAAATCAAATCAAATATATATCATTCGTGCATTGGGACGGGAAAAGTATTCTTTTATTAATCTCAAGATGAATCAACTTACAATAATAATAGAGACCGTCCACCTTTCCTCGATCCTAATCCTGGGCTCCTCCTCTTCTTTGTCCTCCAACTGCTTTGCTTGAATTCTCCTTAAGCTTGAGGAAAGGATAAAGGGTTGGGACAAATGGATTCGGAAATTGGGTAGAGTTTCTTTGCTATCTTTTTCCTCCTCCAAATAGTCCCCCTACCCCTTCTTTTATAGGCTAGAAAGAGCTAGGGTTTTGGATGAACTCTCGGCCATGCATGGCTAGGTGTTTCATTTAACTGACCCAAATCTTTTTGTCCCGTCGGCAAATTTCTTGTTTTTGTGCTTTGTTAGGTAAATGCGGGTTGTAGTAGGCCAGCCAGCGTTCCAACGCGTGCAGTAGTAGGCCTGTCAGCGTTCCAACGCGTGCAGTAGTAGGTTAGGGTGCATTTTACTTGATTTAAGAGGATTTTCAAGAGTTTATTCAGCATGGCTTTGGCAAGGAATGGATATGAGTAGGCATGATGCCAGGTAAGCATGTGTGGTGCAATTTAGGGTTATAACATGCATGTTTTGAAATATGGTAGCAGTCATCAATATCATAAATCTAAAGACAAATAAAAGGAAAGCACCTACAAATCCAAAGAAGGAAGGGTACTCAAAACCCTTCAATGATGCCTATGGATCCAAAGGTGGAAAGGGAAGAAAAGGGGAGAAATGCACTTACTTCCATAAAGGATTCCATCCAAAATCTACATGTATGCAGAAACATATATATATAATGACCCAAATACTTCAACAAAACAACCTTGGAGATCACATCCCTGAGGGTGCCAAGAAGAAGAAGCCAGAAGATCAAAATCCCAAGAAAGGCAATTCTAGCCATGCTTTGATCTCCATCAACTCCTCTCATGATGCTTGGATCGTAGATTCAGGAGCATCACACCACGTGGCTTCCACAAAAGAAGACTATTCTTCATTGGATGCATGCAAAGGTCATCCTATTTTGATGGGGGACAAATCTCCAGTCGAGGTCACTGGCAAAGGAAGGATTGAACTCACAAACAGAATCTTCGGGAATGTGCTACACGTTCCCAAACTTTTCATCAATCTTCTCTCCATGTATCAGATGAAAAACTATGGCACTAGAAAGAGAGTCATATTCACATCTGATGCAGTGGATATCTATGACATGCAAACCAATTCTAGGGTTTCTACCGGTGAGGTAAATCATCAATCTAGACTCTACATATTTTATGAATTTATTGAACCAGATTCTGCATTACAACTTACCCATGTTGATGAAATAAGTAGGATATGGCATGAAAGGTTCAGGCATTTAAATTTCATGTATATGCAACAGCTTATAAAGAAGGAAATGGTTGATGGTCTACCCAACATCCACTTCTCCAAAGGAATTTATGAGGGATGTGTTCTTGGAAAACACCCTCAAGAGAAATTCAAAAAAGGAAAGACTCGGAAGGCTTCCTTTCCTTTAGATTTGATCCATAGTGACCTCCTGGGCCCTTTTCTAAATCCATCAATCAGTAAAGCAAGGTACGTGCTCATTTTTGTTGAAGATTTCTCATGCTTCACATGGATTTACTTTCTCGGACAAAAATCAGAGGTGTTTCAGCACCTCAAAGATTTCAAAGCCCTTGTTGAGAGACAGTTAGGAAAGAAAATCAAAGTTCTCCGAATAGATAATGGGGGAGAGTATGTCAACCATGAGATACAAAATATTTTTCATGAGGCAAGGATTCAGGTGCATCACATGATTCCTTATACTCTACAGCAAAATGGAGTTGTTGAGCGGAAAAATACATCTCTAAAAGAGATGGCATCTTGCATGCTACATTCAAAGTCACTTCCATAGAGATTATGGGTTGAAACACTTAATTGTGCAACCTACATCCAAAATAGATATCCCCATAGATTTTTCAAGGATAAGACCCCTTATGAGGCTTGGAGCGGCCTCAAACCGGAAGTGACCCACTTTCGTATTTTTGGTTCACATGCATGGGCCAGGATTCCCTCTGAGAAGAGGAAGGCACTTGATCCAAAAAACACAAAGTGTATCTTTGTTGGATACCCCAATGGTGTGAAGGGATACAGACTTATTGATCTTTCCTCGAACCGTCTCATAATTGAGCGTATTGTCCAATTCAAGGAAAGTGTCTCGCATGTACCTCAGCAGTCGCATGCAGACACTTTTGTTCTTCCACCTGTCAGAGATGATGAGCATGAACATGCCGACCCTTCTCCAGATGAGAGTTTTGATTCATAGGATTCAGATGATCTAGATATAGAGTCAGTACAGTCAAATGTAGAGTCAATGCATGTAGATGCATATGCAGATCCAGAGCAGAGGCCCAAGTGGACCAAGAATACTCTTCAGGATGCAGGGGATCTTGTTGGGGAGCCAGTTGATACTAGGAGGACTCAATTTGATTTCGAGGATCCTCCTATTGTACTCACTTTCACTAAACCTATGAAACGCAGGCATCTTTTCTTGGTTCAGTCTTCATATCCACAATGTTATGGCGAGGCTGCTGGAAATAACTTTTGGGAATCCGCCATGCAGGAGGAGTACAACTCCCTCCCCGAGAACCAGACTTGGGATCTAGTTCCCCTTCCCTCAGGAAGGAAAATTGTCATGTGCAGATGGGTCTAAGGACCAAGAGTACAATGTATGGATAGGTTAGCAGATACAAAGGTAGGCTAGTTTCCAAAGACTTTCAGCAGGTGCATAACATTGACTATGATGAGTCCTTCTCTCCAATAAAGAATATGGATTCCATACATTTGGCACTTGCCATTGCGGTAGCCAAGGGATGGGAAGTCCATCATATGGACGTGAATAATGCATTTCTTCACTGTGATCTCTATGAGGATATATTTATGGAACAACCCCATGTATTTATACAAGATTCATCTTTGGTATGTCGACTGAAGAAGTCTCTTTATGGCCTCAAGCAGGCTCTGAGGGCATGGTATTCCAAGATGGAATCATACCTGTTGTCACAGAACTTTGTATGTTGTAAATCAGACCTGAATTTTTACATGCTCGGGATGATGGATTCACTTATAATCCTAGTCCTGTATGTTGATGATTTATTGATCACCGGTTGCTCAACTTCAACGATTGTTGCAGTCAAGAGGATTCTACATGACATGTTCTTGATGATGGACATGGTTCTGCTACATTTCTTCCTTGCACTCGAGATCATCCAAGATGCATCAGGCATCAAACTGTCTTAGGCCAAGTATGCATCATATTGACTTGAAATATTTCACATGAAAGATTGCAAGTCTGCTCCAACTCCTTTCCTATCAGGAGTCATACTTTAGGATGGCAGGGACACTCCACTGGTTACCAACACACTGTATAGACAGCTAGTGGGGAGCTTGTTGTATCTCACACACTCCAGACCATACCTCTCCTATGCAGTTGGAGACGCATGAGCTACATTGGAAGGATACAAAGTGTATCCTTCGATACATACACGACACCATCACCTTTGGGATTTAATATGCAGTAGAATCTACATTGGACCTCATCAGGTTCACTGATTCTAACTAGGTTGGTGATAGCATTGATCACAAGTCTACATCCAGTTACTCACTCAGTCTTGGTTCCAGGCCTATCTGTTGGTCGAGAAAGAAGCAAGATGTTATTTATTTATCTTCAGCTGAGGCGGAGTACAGACGGGTAGTTAACATAACCATTCAATCTATGTGGCTACAACATTTTCCCATTGATTTGGGAATTTGGTTTCAACGGTTGATCATCATCTAGTGTGACAACCAGAGCACTCTGAAGTTCCACAGAGATCCAATTCATAGGAAATGGACAAAGCACATCGAGATCCACATGCACTACATCTGGGACTTAGTACATGAGGGGATCATTGACCTACAGTTCTGTCCTTCAGTAGAACAGACTGCAGACATCTTCACTAAGACCTTCACTAAGAAAAATTTCCATTCTTTGTGCAGTCATCTTGGAGTGAAGGACACAGTTTCCTAACAACTGTCAATTATTATTTTTACATATATTTCACTTTGAGGGTGGGTTTTTCCCATGAGGTTTTCCCTCGTTCCTCATTTATTTCATTGTATCTTTTGTATTTGGGTGCCTAACATGGCCTCGTTGTCGGGACCCATTCTTTATTTTCACCATAGTGATGTTCACCTAGGATTTATTTTTTCTAAGGATTTCCCTATGTTTATTATTCATTATTCAGTCTCCTATATTTTAGGGAGAATATTCCTTTAGGAGAATATTCTCTTTAGTTCACACTTCAGTTTGATCAGTTGAGTGGAGTCTAGATGCCACATTGGAATTATCACCATGTAACATTGGGATCATCACCAGCTAATGCACATTTTCCTTGGTATCATCACCAGAATAGCACATTACTCATGATTCCCTGATCTCCTCCTCACTTCACTCTGTTTCAGTCAGTTTACTGAATATTGATAGACTAGTTAACTCATACTAGGTGGTAGTTCACTCATGTAATTTCCCGAGAGACTAGACTAGGTGGCATTTTACTCCCGTAATTGTTGGTGTGTGTCCAGATCACTCTAGACCACCACTATGGTGCATTGAATTATCCTCCAATGCACATTAGTTGATTTATACAGAGTATATCATGTGTAAATTATCATTCATTCATTTGGTTAATGAGAATTCTTCCATTCTTTCTCTCCTGCTTCTCTTTTCTCATATTTTCTCTGCAAATTATGTATGTCATTTGCTAGCTAGATCTATTCTGTGAAGTTTCAACACATTAACAACATCTCCTCTCTTATCTGGAGTCGTCTCGTCGGATCATGTACTGACTTCCATCGCCTTCGACTTGCAGTCCTTTTTGCAATGCCCATATTTATTGCATTCCTAACATCTTCCTGTCGACTTAACTGGGGATTTAGATCTACCCTTTGACTTAGACTTTCTACCAGATAATTTTCCTTTATATCTATCAACCAGTCGACCTCTCACCACTAAAGCATCTTTGGTCGATCCTTCGATGTTCTTTCTTCTCATTTTTTCATTATTAGAGATGCAACCACGTATTCTAGTGCTAATGTGGTTGTATTACTCCCTATAGCCATGACTAAGTTATCCCAAGAGTCTGGAAAAGAACATAATAGGATTTAAACATCTCTCCTCCTCAATGAATTTAATGTCCACAGAAGATAATTGGATTAGAATGGTATTAAATGAATTTAAATGCTCAGTCACTGAACTGTCATCACTCATCCTCAAAAGATACAATTTCTTTTTGAGAAACAACTTATTTACTAGATATTTCGACTGCTACAAGCTCCCCAAATTGTTTCACAGTTTCTTGGTTGAATCTTCACCTGATACATTCAGTAGTACAGAATCTGCAAGACAAAGTCGAATGGTACCCCTTTCTCTTCTCTCGAGTTTATCCCATTCTTTCGTCGAAATACCTGTCGGCATGGTACTTGGACAGGCTATTGTCCATTGTTCTCGATCTACAAGGATATCTTCAATTTTAAGCTTCCAAAGCTCAAAATTTTGGCCATTGAATTTTTCAATCTCTATTCTCGAGCTACTCGTCATTCTTTAACACAATCTTTAGCACAATCTTTAAATATTTCTAATTTATGACTCTTACTAAACCTAGAGTTTAGCTCAAATCAGGGTTGTTAAACCAAGATCTAATACCACATGTTAGGAAAGGAGACACACTTCCACGCTAAACCTAGCAAAAGAGAGGAAGAAATATTTAATCAATAAATTAAATGACACAAGAAGCACACAATACACAGATATTTCACCATAGAAACCCAAACCAAAAAAATCAACATTCCTTGAGTGTTCTTCTCATTTTCTTATTCATTCAGAATAAAAGGTTACATGTATAACCTTGGTCCACACCTAAGACACAATCGACATCATACCCTTTTGATTACATAAGAACAACCCTGTAGCCAATTCTCCTTACATCTACATGACCAACAACCTCTAAATTACAGACTCTTGGCGAATAGTCATTCATCATCTAAAGATTCAAGATTCATTGGTTATATTTTTACAGCCTTACAACATGCCTTATTTATAGGATTTATAGCAGGAAAAAACCTAAATAAAAGGCACCCAAAAATGGTTACATATCCATGTAGATCATTGGCTACAAATCCTGTGAATCTCAGGATTTTGTCTTCATTCAGTCACCACATTCCCTCCTGTCGACCTCTTTTTATTTTACCTCTTCAACGTTTTCGATGTCTTTACCATGTCAAACCACCTCGACCTTCGACTTTGACTTTACCCAGTCTACTCACCTCGACCTTCAACTTGTTTTAGATCCACCTCGACTTTGTCTTTACCTAGTCAAACCACCTCAAACTTCAAATTCAACTGCCATTCGATCCACCTCAAATTTCACTGCAAAGAATATAACAACCCAACATTTAGAAGCCTTAAATGGGAGGTTTCCTAAAATTGATAAGGTTCCTAAAGGGACTCATGAAAATAAAGGTAGTATTCAAGTTGAACAATTTTCCAATAATACGAATTTTCCAGGGGGATTTAACTCCAATAATGGAGTTACTTATGGATGGTATTCAAAAGGATTGAACCTTCCCAAGGTTGAATTAAGGAAGTTTGATCGAACTGAGGTATTTACCTGAGTGAGCCAAATAGAGAAATATTTTGAACTACATAATACTATGGGTGATAAGAAAAGGATTCACATAGAAACTTTGAGCTTTGAGATAAAACGATATCAATGGTATCAATAGATAGTGAAAAGGAATCCCCATTCTTATCATTATACTTGGGGTTTATTTACAATAGACTTAGAAGGGCAATATGGGAAATCTTGGTAACAAGACTAATTCAATCATTTGACAAGAATCAAAAATTTAAGTGATATTGAAGATTATAATTCGTAATTTTAGGTGTTGGCCACAAGGGTGGATAACATAAGTGATGAATATTTTTTGGAAGCTTACATGGGTGGATTAAAAGAACACAATAAACATGAAATTTTCCTAAAACATCCTAAAAATATTGTGGAAGTTGTGCAATTCTCTTATTATATTCAAGCCAAGAATAAGATTACACACAAGTCTACCATTGGAGAATATGCATGAGGCAGAGATCGTTTTGGGGTTCAAAAGACAACCTTACCTCAATCTACTCGAATATCACAGAAGGAAATGGAGGAAAGAAGAGAAAAAGGACTATGTTTTGGTTGTAACAACAAATGGTCAAAAGGGAATAAATGTCAAGAAACAAAATTTTTCACCTTGGAAAATAATGATGAAAGAGGAGTAGAGGCATCTACACAAAGAAATGAGGAATAACTTGTCAAATTAAAAGAGAAAGAAATAGAGGCTAGCCGAAATTGTGCACAACATTGATTCAGACAAGTGAGAAATATATATTCATGCATCGGCAAGATTGTCAACACCTCAAACCTTGAAGATTGTAGGTTACATTAAGAATCAAAAATATATAATGCTCTTTGACTCAGGTAGTACCCATAACTTCATTGATAAAAGATTAGTAGAGCACCTCAATTTTTTTTTATATCCAGTGACAAATTTTCAAGTTTTGGTTGCTAATGGAGGGAGTATTGATTTTGTGGGAAATTGCACAACATTAAACTAAGAATGGGAGAATATAATTTGGAAATACCAATGTATGTCAATACCATTGGAGGTGTAGATGTTGTTCTATGGATTCAATGGTTGATAGCATTAGGTAAAATTTATACAAACTATAAAGGATTGTTCATGAGATTTGAATTGGAAGGAATTCAATATGAACTCAAAGGGTTAAAATTTCGACCTTCTCAAGTCCTCGAATATAATAGAATGGAAAAGATCCTAAAAAATGGTAGTAAGGGAGTTGTGGTTAAACTTTATTTTTTAAGCAAGAAGATTAAAATATTCCGAAGGAATTACGATGCACATTGGAAAATAATTGTAAGGTCTTCCTAGAAATTCTAAAGGTTTACCTCCATCTAGAGAAAGTTTTTGTTGGTTTTCTTTGATGATATACATATCTATAGAAAATCACGGGAAGACCATATTAAACATGTAATAGCTCCTTAATTAAAATATAAATTCAATACTACTGAAATAAAGTAATGATAAATTTGGGTGCTTTTTCCTTGAAACGAGCATCATTGCACGTACTTATAGTTAACATGCCCCTACAGGGTCTAACCAATAACAAAAATAACACTGCCATTTAATACAACCATCGATAAAAATAGGTCCAATCTCTCTAGCATTGATAGATAAAATGTGTACCAAAAACTAAATTTACCAAATGGGCATTCATAGATCATCTTCTAAATTAATAGAAATCAAGATGAAACATTGCAACTCTACTGCAACAATTTTCTTATTCTTTGGGTTTTTTGTTTGATAAAAATTGAAAACGCTGCAAATCAAACCCAAGACATAGTTAAAATGATTCAGATCCCAAAATGGATCCACCACATTTTTGAAAAGCTAAGATCTGAATATGGCTTCAAGACGGAAGGTATAAAAATATAAACATATATTTAGACTCTGTAGAGAACAATAGATACTTGAAGGCATGTTCATTCCATAGACAAAATTGTATGGATATTAGAATGCTTATAATGCAAACAAATAATTGGAAGTTACCAACAAAAGTTATTGGGCAAGGAAAAAATCATAACAGACCTACACATCAACACATTCCTCCCACCATGTGTCTCCCTTGTTGAATCATGGCAGATTGTTAACAAACCATTGCATTTCACTCAAAACATTTATAGCAAGTACTACCTTATTTTAATCCAATATACATTGGTTGCTAGTGCTCATATTTCCCCAAAGGAAGAACAACAAAGATAAAAGAGTATATATTGTATTATCACAAGGGTGTTATTTCCAATTTCAAATTGTATGGACCATTTTATTACTCTTTATAACACTTACAATTCCATAAACAATGCAGTTAATGTGGAATTCTAAAAGAAGACATGTGCCATATTTCAGCATGACATTGGCATAAAAAATTCCTTAGAAGACATGTATATCCTCACCATTTACACCTAATCAAAAACTAATTACTCATTTCTCCAACATGGCAATGATAGATGATAGATGAGAGGTTGCATTGAAACTTATGAGAAAAAAAATCTTGTAAATAACATTGTTAAATTGTCATTTCCTTATAATGTGAAATGCTCAAAACTCTATACATTTGACAGGAATATATTTGAAATTATTAACCCACTCAAAAACAACTCATGAAAATGGATGCAACCCACTCAAACACCAAAATAAAATAAGCAGCATACATGTTATTTGCATCATTTTTGGAGATGTCCTTTAATTTTCTCCTAGTGCACCCAAAATAGTACACCAAAATAAAGATGGATAACCTGAATTTGGACTATTCTTTATATATGTGTGACCTGAGATATTATTCAGGTTTGTTAATGGAAAACTAGCCAAAAGGGGAATGTAGTTCTCATGTTTGTTTTTCTCATAAAATTTCTGATAGCTTATCATTTTCATTTCCAGAATAAAAAAGAACATATAACATACAAAATCCACAATGAGATCGGACAACCAACAAAACTTTGAAATTGGATTATAGTCATTTTAACCAAAATGGTTGCTTATATCAAATAGAATGTGCTAGAATATAGAATAGAAATTGATTATGAAACAGTTTTTGTCTTGTGACATTCTTACTTCTCAGAAGGGTTTACATGATGATGCAACATATTTTAAAGGAGCTATCAACTGAACATTTGGAAATGAATCATTGTAACTAATGCTTATTTATGGTTACCAACTAAGCATACTCCATTTGAATTGTCCAAACAATAATTGTTAGTAGAAATAACAAGATGATGAGCAATCAAGCCAATAAAACCTTGTGTGAAATTTCAGAAAGATGACTACGTTGTATACTTGTTTTGAAAAACAGTAGCCTATAGTTGCTATACAAAACAAAAATGGCCAAGGTTGCATAGCAATTCCTTCGCATTCCATATAGCTTCATGTTATCTAAGATATTCAAATATCTATGCACACTCCATATAAAATCCATTAATAATACCAACTAAACCTATGTCAAAACAGACCCTAAAAATATCAATTGTACCTCAGATAATCGTTGTATACATTTCAATAAAATCATAGATGGATAATGTAATTTTTTTTTATAATGCCATATGGGTGAAACTATTTTTTTTTCCAAATGTACAAAAAACATCTTCTATAGAAGTCAAAATGAAACCTTTCAGAAATAGGAGAAATAAAAAGAATTTCAAAGAAACCAAAAGGAAGAATATAACATTTAATTCATAACAACCATTTTATTAAGGTATTTGAAAAAATATTTTACGTGCATAGATGGAAAAAAAAAACGTGTGCCCTTGATATGGCCCAACACAACCAAAACGTTTGGAACATTTTTCTACGCATTTGAATATATGAAACTGAAATTACTCACTTGCAATATAGCCTTCTAACCCATACATAGATTTAGGGTAGACTAGGCATCGAATTTAAATAAAGTGCAAGAATAGATTGTTGACATTGATCATTTGACAGTCAGGTGAGGTTTCTATTGAATTGAGGATGATACCGCCAACAAACAAGGAAATACAGGGAATTTCCAGAACTACACAAATTTTAGAATCATATATTTACAAACAATTTCCAGGATAGAGTGGAAAAATTTATCTGTTGAATATTGCAAGCCAACAACCAGATGAGTGAGAGATTTCCACCCAACCATAGGAAAATCCATAGTGGACACCACCCCTTAGCCAGGCTATGATACCACCAGAGTGAAGCAGGGATAACAAATCTGAAATTCAGGCTCAACCAATGTTTTCTTCTGCATATTTCTTGGTGACAGAGCAGCACTAAGGTACCTACATACTTGCCCCACACAACATAAGGAGCATCCCCTTCTCTGATGTCCAATACCTCATAAATTTCTCCTTTCATTCTATTAAGTGTGTGCATATAAGGTCTAGTCTATTATCTCAAGTTTCAGCAGAGTTCTCCATGGTTTCTTGGCTTTTTTCTCAAGGTTTCGAACTTCCATTCATGGATGGTTGGTATCTCATGGGATTGGCTCCATTTTTCCAATTTCTAAGCTCTCTAAACTCTTCTCCACTCCCTTTTATCACGGCTCTCCTCTCCCCATTCGAATTTCCCTCATACATAATGGATAGAGAAATCAAACTTAACTTCTCTTCCTAGTTCCAAGAATGTAGGTGAGACAGTTTGCTAAAATTTAGGAGTTGTGGCTTGGATTGAGGAATTAGTTTCATCCACTCCTCTTAACTCCTTTTTTCTTTGATAAAGAAATTTGAAATTGGGTGAGAATTCAAGATAGCATAAGGTATATTATTTAAGTATAAACCCCCCTTAGACCCCGTCACGTTTACTCTCTTGTGGTATCAAATCCCCTATAGGCAGGGATGATTTTAAGGATGGAAATTTATTTTAAAATGTAGAAAAATTGGCGAATCTTACTAATACTTTATATGCCAACTCTAAATGTTTGGCAATATTTTTGTAAAAATATTCAAATTTTTAAGGATTTTATATAGTTTTTATAAAATTTTGGCAATTTTTAAGGTAAAATAATTTTATCCTATAGAATTTGGGCCAATCATTTTTAAAATAGTGAATCTCATTTTTGGAAAAACCATGGAAAATTAGCCCATGAGAGAAATTTAGCCCCTAAAATCATCCATGCCTATAGGCGCTCAATATCAACTAATCTTGGTATTCTTCTTTATTAATTGGAAAAAAAAAAAGATGTGCAATATTCACAACACCATGGTATGGTGTCAATGTGGCAGAGTTATAAATCATCCATGCAAAATATTTAATCATTTAATTACGAAAATTCCAAGAGTAAAATTTAGGGTATTACATTCCCTCCAGCTTGGAATAAAAATGTCCTTGGTGTTCTTTATTGAAACAATGACCATGGTGAAAATAGAGATGGATACACCTCTCTCATGGCATCCTCCATCTCCCAAGTGGCCTCATTTGGCACAAAGTGCTTCCATTGCACTTTTACCCGAGCGATGGCTTAGTTCTATACCATTGTGAACTTCCTGTCTATTATGCACATGGGCTCTGGTTGGAACTCTCCCTCTCGTTCCACCTGGATAACATTCTAATCAATAACATGGTTAGAATCATGTACATGTTTTTTAAGCAAAGATACATGAAAAAAATTATGTATTTTAATATTTGTAGGCAAAGCAAGTTTATAAGCTATTGGTCCCATCCTTTCCAAAATTTAAAATGGTCCACAATATATGGGTGCAATTTTGGCATAGGATCCAAGCCTCACTGAACTATTGTGCGGTCTCACTTTAAGCTACACACGCGCGTTGAGTTTATATTATTTATGAGTCTGATTTCTATCTGCGTAACTCTTATGTTTTTCTTTGGCTATATTCAAGTTTTGTTTGATCTTGATAACTTCTTGTTCCATGTCTTTCAACATTTTGGATCCAAGTGTAATTATATTCACTAGGTTTTCCTAGCTTACAGGTGTATTACACCTTCCTCCATATAGTGCCTCAAAAGGACTCATCATTAAAGATGCTTGGTAACCATTATTATAGGCAAAATTGACCAAATGCATGTACTCCTCCCATTTACTTGGTCTATTTATGACGTACATGTGAAGCATGTATTCCAATATTTGGTTTGTCCTTTTCGTCCAACCATCTGACTATGGATGATAGGCAATGCAAAAATTTAACTGTGTACCCAATCCTTTGAATAGTCCTTTCCAAAATCTTGATGTAAACTTTGAATCTTTGTCAGAAATGATTGTGGTAGGTATTCCATGCAATCTGAATATTTATTTCATGAAAATATCTAGAACATTGACTTCTTTAAATTTGAATTTTATAGGGATGAAGTGAGCATCCTTGCTCAATTTATCCACTACAACCACGATGGCATCATGTCATTCCATTGTATTCAGAAATCCTATGATAAAGTCCATACTAATGACTTCCCATTTCCATTCAGGAATGAGTAAAGGTTGCAATAAGCTTATTGAATGTTTATGCTATTTTTTAACCTATTGAAATTTTAAGAATCTCGCAATATAGTCATCAATTTCATTTTTCATTCTAGGCCAAAAGTATTATTTCCTTACTGCAGTAATCATTTTCTAGTAACCTGGATGTCTTGAGTAAGTTTTCTTATGAATTACATCCAAGATAATTCTTTTTAACTCCTCTACATCAGGGATGTACAATCTATCCTTATAGATCATCAATCCTTCTTCAGTTATCTGATAGCCATCAAATTTTTGGTTTGGTGGCTCTTGTTGTAATCCTTCTTCTACTTGTAGAAAATACTCATCCTTACCCAAGGCCTCTATTATTTTGGACTTGAACTCAGATTTGAAAGTACTAATAGCCACCATATGTATAGCTTGCATACTTCTTCTAAGTGCATCTGCTACCTTGTTCTCTTTTCCTTTATGTCTCTGATTTCAAAATCATAATCATTGGTGAATGATAACCATCTATCTTGTCTAACTTTCTGTAACATCCCACTCTTGCGCACACTGATCAGACTTATTCTTTGAGGACACTTGCGTGCAAGTAATCCAGTTCATTATACGATTGGTTGTTTTGATTATGATTATGAGATGTTGTGGATCTGATGATATGTTATTTTTCTATATTTATATCGACATGTGCTATTGACTGGTTTCTCCTGAGTGTGCAGGAATCTGGACGTTAGAGGATGTCGATGGCATCGATGGATCTCCTTGGACTCTTGATCGAGTCAGGGAGTGGACTGCTATGGTTTGAATGTTTTTGATATTACAGATGTGACATATGACTAGATATTATGATGTTGATTGTTATCGATGACACGTTTCGTTAATGGATGCAGGATGACAATAGCTTTCTAATGAGACTCACATTAGGAGTAAAGGGGTCACGCACAAAAACCAGAGACATTAAGGGAGAGGTGTGGCAGCAGACCTACCACATCCTACTAGCACTCCATTTGTGGCTTGAAATGTAGGTTAACGATTACCTAGTTCGAGAGATCCACGATGACGTGAGGGAAGACTGTGACAATCGCTCACGATGATTCTAAAGGGTGTGCAATAAGGCAAGGACCTTATTCCTTAGAGGCCCTTAGTCTTCCACAAGGTCACCTGTTGAAGTATTGACTCCAGCGGTTTGACGTCTACCAAAATCAGCCAAAAGGAGAGTGGCACCCTTGGAGCATGTAGTGCGTCTTGAAGGGCACATCGCGATTTTAACTTTGGTAATCTTAATAAACCTAGTGCCTAGAAAAATATGCCTCCTTAGGACCTGGTTAGCCTTAAAATGAATAATGGTATGAGTAAAGTTTAATAACATATTTTTAGGAATGCCTAAACTTGCTAATTTTGAAACTTAAAGAAAAAGGGGATTGCCTAACATAGTAGGGAATCTAGTCTTTGGAACCTTCTAATTGTGAACTCAACTAGGTTTTAACAAACGCATAAGTCATTTAAGAATTGTAAGGGAATAAAGAGACACCGAGGAGAGTTTTTAGGAACGTTTTTAGGTGGGTAAGGGAAATAGGCAAATTTAATTAATTAATAAATTGATTTCATGGTGCAACTAAGGGATCGGGTGACATGAGTATGGGGGAGGTTTATCCTAATTAAATTTAATAAAAAGAATCTAATGAGGGTTTGGAAACTAATCACTAAGAAAACTTTCTAAAAAGGATGGTGAAGGAGGAATATGGATCACGTCTGGTATGCGTAAGGTTATGCTGCCGGATTTTATCTCGACTAATTTTTTCTTGTGGGAGTTGGGATACCCAGCTCGGATAACGAGTGGCAGCTCGGCCTTGCGAGGCGAGTTGGGAGATAGTATTCTCTGGTATTGTGTGCATGACCCCTTTGTGGCTCGGGGGGCTCAGGGGGGAGAAGAGTACCCCTAGTGTTGGCTGGTAGGTACCAGTGAGGTCTCAGTGGTTAGCAAGCAAGAGTTGGATGGAGAGCGAGTGCGGGACAACCATATTGGATATTGCGCCATCAGTTACGGTATTCTACTGAGATTAACTTGCGATGATTTAGTTTCAGTATTCCACTATTGTATAATGAAAATGGTTCGTCAATATGAATTCATAATCGATAATCATAGATTAAAGTTTCTGCTAGATGTGATGTTGGATCTTCTTAATTACAATGTCAATCGATGAGTAGAATCATGATTTATTTTCAGAATTCTTTTGTTGACCCAATTGGGTAAATAAAGTAGGTGAAGATAACGTTATGAGATTGATTTTACTTTTGTAGTTATTTTACGAGGCTGGAATTATATCATCTTTAAGTATCATTTATTGAATTTCGGAACTTGCTTGTGGCTGGATATTGTGCTTTACATCTTAGGCTTTGATGGAGGGGATATCCCTCGCCTTACCAGATTTTTTTTTGTCCCAATTAGAGTGAATAGTGATCCAGTGCCAATTACCGTAACGTTGTATTTCGTGTGGCTATATACTTCTTTAGAACTTCAACATTTAGTTTGTGCAGAGATTTCGAGACAGGAAGATTGAGAACGGGTCTCAAATTCTTGTTTCTCCAATCACCACCTTATTCTACATCTGTCAGTTAAGTTCATAATTATGATACTATTGCTTAGCTAACTTTATAAGGTGTAAGGCTAAAGGGAAGCATCCCTATCTGATTCCTTGGTGCGTGACTACTCAGTATCCAACCACCTTACACAGCTTCTACTGCCCCCATCATCAGTATGTTGCATGTTTTTTTTGTGTTTCCATTCTTCTCATCCGTACCTGTAAGGAAGGTTTTATGATCGTGGGGTTTTAGCTACAAAACCATATCGAGTTGGGATTGCTTGGCTTATTTTTTGGTAGCCAACATTTGAGTAGGTAATTTCTTTGGTATCAACCACGGAAATGCCTAAGAAAATTTCACCACTGGACATGCCGAATGTCCCAAAGGGAGAGTTGCCTCTACACTTAGAACTGCAGAGAACCATAGCCGTTTGTGCTACATATGCCCCTTCTCATATAGAGGGTATTCAATATTATAGAACATACGTCTCCTACGGAGTTGATAATAGTTTACGCTTGAGTGATTTCTGCAAAACCACCTACGTTGAGATCCCTTGTGAGTATTGTGAATTCTTGTGGGTTTGATGTCCACCTGCGCAGACAAACCTTCCTCCAGGCGCACTTACCTCCTGCACAATGCGTGCCTCAGTGAAATTGGGGCATTGGTAGGGTGTTTTCCTTCTACCTTGACTGTCTAATTAAATCTGGACCGAATCCTTGCACCACTGCGCTTGCCAAATATGGATTGATTCTTTACACCTGTGCGTCCTTCCCTTTAGCCGTTGTTGCGTTTTAACAATTCAATTGTGGTAGGATAAGAGCCTTATGTCTAGGGTGATGTGATTGGAAAGTGGCGGGTTGGGTAAATTATTTGCCTTTAACCAGATCTGAGTGCGTCCAGAATGGAGCAGCGCATTTATAGTCATGAGGAATGGCCAGGGATAATTCCTTTTCTTATAATGGTTGATTATTGGGTTAGCTTAAAACGTACTAAAAATAATATTTATATAGGAGAAATGGCAGAGATTTATTATGGCAGAAATGTCAAGATGGAAGTTAATTAATGGCAATGGCAGTTTCCTTGTTTGTATTCTGCACTTTCTGAGTAAGCAGTTGCGTGGCTATTTTTATATAACAGTTTATTTCCTTAATATGGATGTTGTGATTACAACTGTGAATAAAACAACCATCGTACCCATTTTAATTGTGATTATAATGGTCATATAACAGTTCAATTGATTAACAATTTTAATCGTTTTAATAGTTTTGCTTTAGTTTAATAGTTCCATTTTAATGGTGATTATAGCAGTTATATAACATTTTATTATGACTAACAGTTATAATAGTTATAGTTTTAGCATCAACTCTAATAGTTCCATTGTAATTGTGTTTACAATAGTTATATAACAGTTCAAATATAGTAACAATTTTAATAGTTTATAGTTCTGCATCAGCTTTAATAGTTTCAGTTTCAATTGTTATATAATAGTTTTATTATGAATTAATTATGAATATAGCAATTATCCCTTATAATAGTTTATCTGTTTTTACGCAGTTTTAATAGTTAAATTGTGATCATAGCGATTATGGAAACAATGTAATGAAAACAATGAATATTTATTTAGCAGAATGAATAAATTGGGTATATAACAATTTTAGTGGTTAAACAATGAATATGGTAATTATATCTTATGATAGCTTTAATCGTTTCCCTTTTTACAACAGTTAAAATAATTCCATTATGGTTATGGAATTTATTCCTTCAAATAGTTTAACAAACTGCTTTTGCATCATATTAATGGTTTAATGGTGATCATTGCATTTATCACTTATAATTAGTTTTAATTTCCTTTACAAGGGAATTAATTAAGGACATGTAGAATTCATTAATGTCGTCAATGGAACCCTCCTCGGACAAATTGTAATTATTAATTATAAGTTGTTTTATTCTTTACGATGTTTAAAGGGTTGTCTTATTTTAAAGGAAGGCAGGGAAGTACTATCATAAGTTTTCATAGTCGTTGAGGTTGGATGCTTGAGCTTGAATAGTCCTGGGATGGTAAAATGCTAATAAGATACTTCTAGATAGTTCCAATTTAACCATGTTTTGTGTGTAGATTTCCTTGCGCCTTGTTTGGCTTGATTGAATAGAGTGCTCTCATTATAGTTTTGTATAATGTGTGACATTGCTAGTTGGTTTTGGACAATGTTGGATTTTTTGTTTGGTTGAAGGTTTAGAGTTATTTACGTTGCTCTTGGGTTCCCATTGCACTTGTCGTAGTGTGGAGACATGATTCCTTGAAATAGGATCATTGTGTGTGTGGATCGATAAGCGCATATGATACCTAGCTTGGGTCATGCGCTTCCCGATGAGGGTGTTGTTGTTCATTGTAATTGATGTTTTTCACATGGTTCTGTAATGTTTTAATGTGATTCGTTTATTGCTCGTCGTAAAGGTTCTAGTCACTTGTGTCGTTGATGCTGGTTGCGTTTGGTTGATCTTGATGTTGTTAGTAAGCTTAGTCATTTTTATTCTTCACCTGATTGAATGTTCGTATGTTGCCTAAGTTGGATGATGTGCTAGTATCCTAGGTCGTTGTGTTGTATGTTGCGTGATTTTCGTGTGTTGTGTTCATTTTCAAGTTGCGATGCTTGATTGTATTATTGGCATTCTTACCTTGTGCTCAAAAAAACTTGTACATGGTATGTGTTGTATGTTGTCGTAATGGCGGGGGTTCTTACACATTCAAGTGAATCTGATCGAAAAGATTATTTAATCCACTGTGGTTTGTCAACAAAACAAATTTTATACCCATCAAGTAGTGTCTTTACATATTCAGTGCATGTATTACGGCTGCAAGTTCCATGTCATGGGTAACATAGTTCCTTTCATGTTCCTTCAATTTTATGGATTCATAACTTACCACATGATTATCTTGAATAATAACCCCACCCATTCCTTCTTTACATACATTTTTATACTGTGAAGTCTTTGGTTGGGTCAACAATATTTAGTACCGGTGCACTGGTTAGAAGATGCTTCAACTGTTGAAAGCTTTCTTCACATTTAGTAGACCACAAAAACTTTACTCCTTTATTTTGAAAAGAGGTTATGGGATGGCCAATTTTTTAAAATCCCTCTATGAATATTCTATAGTATCCTCACAGTCCCATAAATGACCTTATATCTATCACATTCTTCAAAGTGGGCTAGTTCATAATGGCCTTGATATTTTACAGATCAACTAATGATATGATACGATATGTCCCAAATAATATATTTGTCTCTGATAAAAATCACATTTACTAAAATTGGCATACAATTGATGTTCTCCTAGTGTCTACAACACCAATATGAGATGTTCCTGATGTTCCTATTCTAATTTAAAGTAGATAAGGATGTCATCGATAAATATCAGTACAAACTTATCCAAATATTTGTTGAAAATGTGTCCATGAGACACATGAATGTAGTCGGTGCATTAGTAATTCCAAATGTTACCACCATGAAATCATAATGATTGTACCTTGTTCTGAAAGTTTTCTTATGAATATCATCATCTTTAATCCTAACTCGATGATACCCTGATCTCAAGTCAATCTTTGAAAATGTGTTTTCTCCTTGTACCTGATCGAAGAGATCATCAATTTGGGGAAAACGGTACTTGTTTTTCACTATCACTTTGTTCAATTGTCTGTAGTCAATACATAATTTAAGAGTACCATATTTTTTCTTCACAAATAGTGCAGGTGCTCCCAAAGGAGACACACTTGGTCTGATATACCATTTATCTAGCAAACCATGTATTTGCATCTTCAATTCCATAAGTTTAGGTGTATTGTTTATGTATGGATCTCTTGATATAGGTGCATAACCAGGCATGAGATCAATTAAGAAATCAATATCTCTTTAGGAGGTCGACCTAGTATCTCTTCTGGAAAGCCATCCTTAAATTCTTGGAGTTTTGGATAGTCTTCAATCTTTGTTTCTTTGTTTTATGTTGTCTCCAAAACATGAACTGTGTATCACTGGCAACCTTTTCTGGCACTCCTTTTTAACTATAAGGATGAAATCTATCTAATAGAAATGGTTCTCGAAGTTCCTTTCACTAAACATGGATTCCCTTCATCATCTATGTATTCAAATGTCTTATTGTAGAAGTCCAAATTTACTTTATGTGTTGTCAGCCAATCCATGCCAATTAAGGCATCATACAAACCCAAAGGTAAAATATTCAAATTCACCCTTGTGAGCAGTCTGTTCATTTCCACTGGAAAATCTTCTATCAATTCACTAACCTTTCTCTTTACTCTTGTAGCCAACTGAACTAACCAAGATTTCTTGTCTTTTTTTTTTTCTGAAGAATACATGTATCAATAATATTAGGTGCAATGTAGCTATGACTAGATCTAGGGCCAATTAGAATAGAAATAGCTTTCTTAGCAATCTTACCATCAACTTCCACCAATGATGCATGGTGGTCTATATGTTGATCCTCTAATGCAACATATATTTTTGGAATAGTCTTTTCTATGTCATTCACTATTGCAGCTTCTTATATAGTATATTTAGTCTTCTTAGTTTCATTCTTATGAGGACATTCCCTGAGTAGATGCTCTTCTATGCATCCCCAACACTTGAGAGGCCCTTTCCAAGGCTCCCTTGGCTTTCCTGCTACTGACTCTGTTGGTTTGTTTCCACTCTGAGATGGAAAATTATGTTGAAATTTCCTTTGTGCTAGATGGTTTGATTTAAAACTTCTTGATTGATTCTTAAACTACTGAGGCTTAAATCCTTTCTTCCTCTGCTCAAAATTTTATTTTTTCTTTTCCTTCCTCATCTTGATGAATTTTGGTTTTTTTTTTCTTTGATCATAATAATACTTACCCTTTATTATTTTATCATAAATATTCTTAGGCTCGTGAAACTCAATATTGTCTCTGTATGATTGAGGAAATCCACTAAGGAAACATTGAATCTTCACTTTTTCATCTTTCATATATGGAACATACCTTAGAAATTCTAGGAATTTGCTTGCATAGTCATCCATAGTTAATTGACCCAATTTCATTTCATGAAATTCCTTAATTTTTCCATCATAATACCTCTCTGATAAATACTTTTGACGAAAGTAATTTCTAAATAGTTTTCAAGTGGTTTTATTTTCACTGGTATTCTTTACGTTCTTGAGATCCTCCCATAAGATAGATGCTTTGTCGTTCAAATTGTAAATAGACACTCTAGCTTTCATATTTCAAGAGCAATAATGCACCTGAAAATACTTTCTCATACCAAGAAAACATTCCTTATCTTCCTCACTGAACTTCACCTCACCATTAAAGGTAGGTGGTTTTATCTTTCGGAACTCCCCCTATAAGTAGTCCTTGAAAATTTTCTTCTTCTTCTTACACCTAGAAGAAGGTTTGGACCCGTCACTGATGGATTCATCAAAAGTAGTTGTATTCTAACTTGAAGAATCTTCTATTGTATCAATATCATCACTGGAGGTCTGATTTTTTATGCTAAGAGACCTCTTCCTTGAAGGAATTTTTCCTATGTTTCTTGATATCTGACCCTATTGCATGTTTTTTCTAAATCTCGGTCAAACTTTGTAACAGAAAGGCATTCAGTTCCCTTTGTTCTTTGGCTTTGATAAGTTTCTCATCATCTTCTTTCAAACTTCTCACAGTCTCTACCATGTCTGGAGGAGACTCAAATTATCATGAGTTTCAATGTATGGGATGTGTGGTGTAT
>JZKD02S0089674.1:9263-31973 GCA_000966675.3 Picea glauca | reverse complement strand
GGATTTCTTTATAAAGGATTCCCAAAAGGGAACTCGATCTTGGTATGGGCCATACACATTTAAAACTGACACTTCCATTCCCAAGTCTTCCAATAGAATATTGATGCTCAAGCCTAATTCAAAACCACAAGAATTCTTTAGCTTTATTTTGATGGTATTCCACCTAATTTCCAATCCACCAGAGCGACCTATAACATTTTACCCCAGAAAGTTCCAACCTTTGAGGCTAGATTCAATCCAGGGAATGACTGTCACTCCCCCCCATAGTTTCTTGGAGGAGAATGGTATCCAACTGATTAGACTCCACCAGCCTGTGGAGAGAATGTTTTTTGGAAGGGCCTGCTACCCCCCTATAGTTGAATGAGAGGATTTTCATTAGGGAACCCCCCTCGGGGAATTCTGTACTTCAAGTGCCCCCACAATCGAAAGTTTCTTTCTTACAAAAATATCCACCAAATCTCTATTCTGAGCTTTAACAAGATGGGAATTCCTTCCCCATCCTTTGTTCCCTTATATATCTGATATAGATTTGCTTTTAAGTTGATAAACCACTCCTTCCTCTTCCGAGTCCAAGGATGTATCCATAGATGAATCATTGATCTCAGGGCAAGATGTGAGAGTGGTGGGGTTTTAGATTTTTCGGTGGAGAAAATTTGCAATTGGAGGGCCGGGAGGGGTATACCTGGATTGGCTTAAATCCATTGGAGGAAAATGGAGGTTTTTGAGTGAATCCGTCCAATCCTTTCCCAGGAGAGCTAATGAATTTACCAAAACATTTATAGCGGGAGGGGGGGAAAATCATACCAAACTGAGAAGAAATACCTCACAGATTAGCCTTCAAGTCTCGTGCCTATCCTCTGACCATGAGTTACTCTGCACTTTTCCCTTGTTCTGCTGTTGTAAGAGGCGAGAGATCCCTCCTCGTTCCTCTTATTGTCGTGAATCCCGCTGGCCAATTTTTCTTTTCCCTGTTTTCCTGAAGGAGGGGCGAAGTCCATATCTATTTGAAAGGCCTCCCTTTTCCTTTGTTAATTTGGTCACAATCCTCCCCCACGTCCCTGGAAGGGTAAAAAACAATGGATGGAATTATGACCATGAGTATGGCACCTCCGACATTTGAAAGGAATGCCCTCATAATATAGCTTTTGATGGAAGTGTTTGTCTCCCATAATCAACTCCATTTATTTTGCTAGATCAACAAAAATATCTAAGGATACAAGAATTCCAGATGCTGACATTTTTCCGGTGTTGCAAAACTACATTTCAACATCCATGAAGGTTCCCATAGCATTCCCGAGCTCCCTAAAACTAAGCTCTGTCCATAATTCAGTTGGTATCCCAGGAATCCTGATCCAAATCAGAATAACATTCATTTTATCCCTACTCACATCCAAAAGGGGGGTCCATTTTTTTAACAATAGTGGAGTTGACTCTATACTCCAGGGTTTCTTAAGAACYCTATCTGAATCTTCCTTATTTTCAAATTTAAACAAAATCCATCCTCTTGAAGAGTAGTTACCTTAGGTAGAGTGGATGAGACATTGAGCCAAGAGCATGCCACTCAATCCTCTAAAGTATTGATGCTGAAATTCCACCCTCGTGCCTTCCCTACCACCACTGTATTTTCCATATCCACCACCTGCGACATAGTAATATATTTCCCTAATATCAATTTGATTGTTGTCCCTGCCGATTTGATGCCTTTGTTCTTCCCTCGCCAGTCTAACTGTTTGGATTTGTTTCCCCTACCTTCCCCTCTTGATACTGGAGCTAACCTCTCCACCTTGGATTCTAACCAACTCGCCCTCTCCTCAGTCCCATTCACTGATGAAACACACTCTAGAGTTGACAAAAATGACTTTGCAAACCCTAGAGGAGGCACAAAATACTCCTCATCGATGCTAAAGGGAGGGTTTTGATAGGGGATAATGGTCGTAGAAGAGAAAGGAACCTCCTCACATATTTCAACAATTCTTTTCCATGCTAGGCTATTGAGGGTATGTCCCGGTAGAAAGGAAGGGGAAAATTCCCCACATGAGACCGGAGGAAAATCTGTAGGGAAAAGCAGTGGGGGGGGGAGGGGGATGAATTTTTATTGTTGGGGGGAAACTAACATCACCCCTGTGGTCCAAAGATGTTGGTCCCCAAAACTGGCATGGTGTAACCCCGAACCTCCATCCCAGCCCCTCTCCCAGCAAGAAAACTGAGGTTCGAGTAGAGGGTAAAAAACGTCACTCGATATGCAAAGGTGGTCATTCATAACACAGAGCCACTAGGATTCCACTCTTGCTAGAATCCATATCCCCAAATCACCTACTTGGGATCTCGATCCATACCCACTGAAGTTAGAGGTAACAACTAGTGAGGCCCAAATACTCTGACCTTCCATCGGATCTGCTGAATAATCAATAAACTCTTTTCCTTCCACCATAACCACTAAAAAGAGGTTAGTCGATGCCAAGCAATCTAGCCTGTAACTGCAAACTGACAAGAAAGAACAAAAAACCCAAAACTTGCTGACGATGAGTGGGGGAACCCTAGAAGACTACAAATAGGGTTTCCACAGTTCACCTCCATTATTCTCCCTATCGTAATTGTCATATAATGATTTTTGATATACCACTATATTCATATAAATTTTTCCTTGCGGGTGGATTCAAATCTTGTAAATATTTTTATATTGTGTTCGTATTCCAAATGGAAGATATTCTATGCCATCAGAAATTTTTTCATATTGTTTGGAAAAATACAAGTTTAGAAATTTCCTCATTATTTAAACAAAACATCAGAATGGAAAAAGGAAAGAAACTATATTAATGTGGAGACCAACCAATCATAAAACCTGAATAATCCATTTTACATCAACAAAACTAGAATTAAATTGATGTTGAAGCCTCAAAAGGTAGATTTTCCCAAACCCCTTATTTTAATAAACCTGAAAATTGGTCTTGGGAATTCATTTTATTTTGCAGAGTCATGATTGGCATTGATCATTGATAATTGAAATAGAATTTGAAGCCCCAAAATTTATATTTTTCCGATACCCCTTATTTCAATAAACCCCAAAACTAATCAATTTCACAAAGGTGAGATTTACGATAAAATCATTTTTCAGGGATTGACTTAAATTTTAGGTGTGATAGTTCTAGACAATGGGATCCACATCCTCTTCTTTGTCTCCTCTATCACTTTAAAAAATGAATGGCTCAATTTCTCTRTCTYCTCAGATCCTAGGATGTTCTTCTCCTCACAGGCATACAATATCCATACTACGAATTTGTCTCCTCCTTATACCCTTYTCCCTTATTTGGAAATCTCTTTTATGGTCACTGTTTCCATCGCAGTTTGCGCTTGGGTTGCAATTTAGGTTTGTGCAATGTGTTATGAACCAAGCACCTTGAAAATGATATAAAGTCAATGAATATAGTCCACTTCAAGGGGCAAACCTCCTTTTACAATATATCCAATTCATAAGACAAAATATGATGATCCTAAGACTAGGTCTCCTTGGTATATATATAAGAGACAAACAATGCAATTATAATGAAAGGGTACAATAAAAGGTTCTATATGACCTACTAATATAAAAAATCTTTTCTCTCAAAGCTTGCAATTGAGGGTGTTTCTTTACGAACTTCTCATTTTCCCATGTAGCTTCTTCTAGAGGCATATCCTTCCATTTGATTAGGTACTCCATAATGGTTCTATTCCAAAGAGATAAATAACATTGATATATAACTTTTTCTGGTTCAAGAACCAACTTCCCTTGTTCATCTAATTTTGGATGTCTTATTTTCACTGGCACAGTTTGTCCCAAAATCGTTTTTAGGAAAGATACATGAAAAAACTTATGAATGCAAGAAGAAGGAAGATCTAAATGATATGTCACTTGTCCAATCCTATGAATAATTTTGTAGGGTCCATAAAATTTTGGATCTAATTACTTATTCTTCTTTTGCTTGAGTGTGGATTACTTCTAAGGTTGTAGTCTCAAAAATATCAAATCACCCTCCTCAAATTGTCTTTCACTTTGATGTTGAGATTCTTATTGTTTCATCCCATTTTGCACCATTTGAAGCTTTTCCTTAAGAATTGTCAAATTTTATTTAGCATTCTCCATATGTGACTCTATTTCCTATACTTTCGACTTATCTTGCAAAAAGTATGAAATACTAGGAGCTGGATATCCACAAAGGGCTTCAAAGGGGGAAATTTTAGTAGATGTGTGATAGGCAATATTATACCACCATTCTTCTAGATCAAGCCATTTTAAATATTTATGCTTAACCATTTGTTTTTGGATGATATGTTGAACTCATAGTTAGTGTTGTTCCACTCATCTTCCATAATTCTTTCCAAAAATTTCCTGTGAATTTTGGATCTTTGTCACTTACTGCTACTTTAGGAAGACCATGAAGTCTATGAGTTTCCTTCATGAGCATTTCTTCTACTTGGCTTTTTGTATATGTACTTTGAATTCCAAAAAAATGTGCATATTTTGTGAGTCTATCAACTACCACAAAAAATGGCATCTTTACCTTCAAATTTTGGTAACCTTGTAATGAAGTCCATTGATATATATTCCCATATTTGATTAGATATGTATAATGGTTGAAGTAACCCTGGATATTTTACTATCTCTCCTTTATTTCTTTGGCAAACTTGCCATTCTTTAACAAATTTTTGAATATCTTTCTTCATGATTCCTTCCCAAAGTAAATCTTTTTTGATTCTTTGATATGTTTTAAGGAACCATGCATGTCCTGCCATCGATGAGTCATGGGACTCCCTTAATATTTGTTGCTTCAAATTTTATTGAGAGCATAAAAATATTCTACCCTTGTACCAAATAATATCTCCCTTCCACTCCCAATGTTCCATAGAGTTCATCCATTCCTTTATACATTGTATTTTTTTTTTAGTGTTGTTATCATTTTTCCATTCATGGCAGCTTCGTCTAGCCACACATGAATAGAATATGTAATAGAATATAATATTGAGGATTATTTTATTCTAGAAAGAGAATCTGCTACTACATTTCACTTCCCCTTTTTGTAGATCATTTCAAAGTCAAACCCTTGAATTTTTGCTACCCATTTTTGTTTTTCTTTCGATGACAATATTTTCTCCAAAAAGTACTTTAGGTTTTCATGGTCTATCTTGACTTTAAAGTGCCCCCCCAATGAGATATTGTCGCCATTTTTTGATTGCATGTAAAATTTCTTCCATTTATTTTTCATATGTATATTTCACCAATCATTTTCCCTTGAATTTTTTTCTTTCAAAAGCCAATGGTATCCCTTCTTGTGTCAATACTGCTCCCATTCCTAGTTGTAATGCATCACATTCTACCATGAATGTTTTACCAAAATCAGGTGTTGCCAATACTGCTATAGGAGACATGACATCCTTTAAGAGGGAGAATGCTAAAGTATCCTTATCATTCCATACAAATGAATTTTTCTTTAAGAGATATGTGAGTGGGCCAACAATGCATGCATAATTATTAACAATTATTTGATAATATCTTGTAAGAACCAAAAATCCTCTATGACTCTTAATGTTATTAGGAGTAGGCTAATTTATAATAGCTTGGATATTTTTTGGGCCGAC
Organism: Picea glauca; assembly: GCA_000966675.3. Taxonomy (NCBI): domain Eukaryota; kingdom Viridiplantae; phylum Streptophyta; class Pinopsida; order Pinales; family Pinaceae; genus Picea; species Picea glauca. Next base: position 26,360 of record JZKD02S0089674.1, on the reverse strand, counting down.
CTTAACCTCTTCCCTTCAAACATTATAACCTAAATATTGTACTTCTTGTTTCCTAAAAGAAAATTTGGATCTTTTTACATACAATTGCTTATTCTTAAGAATTTGCAGGACTTGATCCACATGTTTTGTATTACCCCAAATTTTACTTTTGGAATTTTTGTAATTAAATGCTTAAATACTTTGCATGGATTCTTTATAACTCCACCACATTGAAACCATACCATGGTGTTGTGAATATTGTACATATTTTTGTTTTTCAATTAATAAAGAAGAAGACCAAGATCAACTGAGATTGAGCGCCTATAGGGGCTATGATACCACAAGAGGGAAAAGGTGAGGGGGTATAAGGGGGGTTTATACTTAAATAATATACCTTGTGTTATCTTTAATTCTAACCCAATTTCAAATTTATTTTTCAAAGAAAAAAGGAGTTAAGCTGAGTGGAGGAAAAAAATTCCTCAATCCAAGCCACAACTCCTAAAATTTAGCAAACAATATCCCCTACATTCTTGGTACTAGGAAGAGAAGTTGAATTCTCTAGCCATTATGCATGAGGAAAATTCGAATGGGGAGAGGAGAGCTATGAGAAACATGAGTGGATAAGAGTTTATAGAGGTTAGACATTGGAAAAAGGGAGCCAAGCCCATGAGAGACCAACTAGCCATGAATGGAAGATGCCAACCTTGAGAAAAAGCCAAAAAACCATGGATAACTATGTTGGAACTTGAGATAACATCCTGGACCGTCTATGCAAACACTCAATATCACGAGAAAAAGTAATTTATGAGGTACTGGACAATGGAGAAGGGGATGTTCCTTGTGTTATGTAGGGTGGGTATGTAGGTGCCTTAGTACCACTCTGTCACCAAGAAATATGCAGAAGAAAACATTGGCTGATCCATAATTTTAGAGTTATTATCCCATCTTTGCGATAATTTTTTACGCTATATCCTGAAAATTATTTATAAATATATGATTCTAAAATTTGTGTAGTTATGGAAATTCCTTGTATTTCCTTGTTTGTTGGCAGTATCATCCTCAATACAATAGAAACCTCACTTGACTTTCAAATGACTAGTCTCAACAATCTATGCCTACACTGTAGTTAAATTCGATGCCTAGTCTACCTTGAATCTATGTATGGGTAAGAAGGCTATATTGCAAGCGAGCAATTTCAGTTTCATAGATTCAAATGCATAGAATAATGTTCCAAAATTTCTGGTTGTGTTGGGCCATGTCAAGTGAATAAGTCTTTTTTTTTCATCTATTCACAAAAAATATTATGTCAAATATCTTAATAAAATGGTCGTTACAAGTTAAATGTATATTCTTCCTTTTGGTTTCTTTGAAATTCGTTTTATTTCTCCTGTTTCTAAAAGGTTTCATTTTGACTACTTCTATAGAAGCTTCTTTTTGTACATCTGGAAAAAAATAGTTTCTCCTTGCAGATTTTGGGACAACAAGAAAGGAGATAAGTGCTAGGAAGAACATTAGCCATGTTGGGGTTGAAGGAAACCATTATTGGACTATGTTTTATGTTGAGAAAGAGGTTTGTGTGCCTGTAAATTGGGTTGTAAGCCCATGACACATTTTTATGTTGAGAAAATGASTTAAGARCCTTGTGAGGGATGTTGTGAGCAYTCCTGGAGTAGCTGGGAGGATTCTTGATAAATMAAATGAACATGAGCCATGGAGGGAAGTGGGAAGGCCTGAGGGATTGCGTACAGTGAAGGGGTATCCCATTCCTTAGGTTGTGTAGGTTGTGGGGAACAAAGAGGAACCTGGGTTTYTGGGGCTACTGTGTGTGGAGAATGGTTAGCAGAGGGACAAATATCCTTGTGGACTCATAGCCTCAGCTCAGGGGTGGCTTGCTATTGAGAGAAACTGAATAACAATGGCTACGAYTGGGAGGTTCATCCTTCATATGCATCCAATTGGTTATATATTGACATATAAGTTCTTTGTTGTGTTTATTATGATATTYCGCTGTGTAAATGGTTTATATGAACGTTGTGTGTTTGYTGTTGTATTGAGTAGTTGCATTCATGTTTTAATATATGTTGTTATATGCATTTAGAACTGTGGTATCATTGAACATGGTTAAATTTGCATGTGATMTGTAGCTGGTAAGCTACATGAAATTAGTAAGCATAAACTCTTATATTTTAATCTGTATTTCTCCCGTAATGTTGCTCAAATAGAGATTGGGTATGTTACAAAGTGGTATCATATCTTCTGGTTCAACAATGGACCCATATGGTCTAAGAACTAGTGTGAATTTGGGTAAATTCACCATTGCATACCTTGGTCTATGTGAACTAGGGGGGAAATCGAGAGAAAATCAAAGTCGAATCCTCAAATTCGTGGTCAAGATTCATGTTTAAATGAATCAAAACTGCTTAAGAGGTTCCATGGAGCCAATCTACAAAGTTACTGAGTTAAATTCAACTTGGAAGATCGAAATCTAAGTTTTGATGGTCGTTGTAGAGTTACAGGAAGTTTGGTAAACCGACAGTCGAGATCGTGTTTGATTGTGAGATCAATGACTGAGATTAACTTTGATAAATTTAAATATTTATAAGGTTTTGGCCATTTGGAAGGTTGAACAAATCAAAGAACGAGATTCAATTTCGACGGTTGGAATTTTAAGGAGATCAACGATCCAAATTCACCTAGATTGTGATCAAAATTTTATAAGTGTTGGAGTTCATTGAATGATTTCATCGACGACCAATGGTCAGATCGAAGATATTTGTGGAGGGTTTGAAGTTTGCCAACTTAATTCGCCAATGGAAGATGGTCCAATCTAAGAGTTTGGCGAAGATTTGGGTTTGGCCAAAAGAAGTCTCTGATCGCCGATGGCCAATGGTCAAGGATCAACAGATTTTGGCCAAAATTTTCAAGTGTCGAAATTCGCCAACAAAATTCATCGATGGTCGATGGTTGGGGATTGACAGGATTTGGATAAGTTTTCATGCATTGAAAAAGGGTCGTTGATCACCGATGGCCGATGATCAGGCATCGGCAGATTTAGAGAAGTATTTTAATTCTTCCAAGAGAATCGATCGATGGCCGATGAAGGAAATAGTGTGATCATGTGTCATGCTATGTTAGTATCCACATGCCATGCCACATAATCCAATTTAAAACCTTAAGATGATGTGTCATGCCATGTCAGCATCCATGTTTCATGCCACGTCAACAATTTCCACATCAACCGACAGGGACGACCGATGACCGATGGCCGGGTCGACTGAACTGAGGAAGTGTTTTCGACAGTAAACGAGGATGAATGACGACCAATGGGCTGATGGTCGGGCATCCATTGAATCCCTGATGAGTTACATTTGCAATTTTTTTTCTTTCGATGGTTGGGTCAGTTGGTTTAGCATTATGTTGTGAATCAGTTGTCAAAGGAATGGGTTGATGGATGACAGTCGGGTCAAAACTTTGGGAGAAATGTTGTGCGCATCCAAAGGAAAGCGTCGTTTGTTGATGAATGATGGAACACGGATAAATTATATTCAACATGATTTGAGATCATCAAATCATATTTAAAAGAATGTTAAAACACTAAAAACAATCAAATTTCTATAATTTGTTTTGGTTTTTTAGGGTTATTAACTTGTGGGGCGATTTTGAGGTCCTAAATGACATTTTTAGCCAACCAAAACCCACAAAAATAGAGTGTACCTTTGTCTCTACAACTTAAATAAAATAACTCAGAGAGAGATTTCCAACGAGCTATTCCGAACACAAAATGGAGCTCGTATGAGAAAGTTACAATTGAAACAATCAAGGTAAAATTTTTGACACCAATTTACTTCTGGAGGGCATAAATCCTTGCTCAAAAGTATGTTTGGGGCACAAGAGAAGTATATGGAAATATATTGAACCATAGAAGACATCCATGCAGCCATATTTGATATCTGAGTAAGTAGCAATGTGCAGGAAGAGAAATAAGACAACTGTATCATACAAGGATAAAAATGTAAAACAATCAAAACTTCTACAGGCTGTAACTAGCAGTCCAGAGCTCGGTTAAGGGTGAAATTGTGGAAGATAATTCAGAAGGTAGTAATGGACATACCCAATTGCGATTTTGTCAAAAGACCAAAGGAATTGGTGTAGGGATGCACAAACAGGGCTAAAATTGCTGAGTGAGGTGAAGGTGAAAAAGGGGCAAAGTTGTCATTTCCAAATTGCTGCAATTTTTTATTGGAGCATCAATTTGGAAATAAACAAGTTGTTGTGAGTTAAGTGTTGGACGTATTATCTATGTCATGTAGAAAATTTTCTTTTTTCTTAATAGATTTACCTTTGTAAGTGGGAAAAGTTGGTGTTTAAGATTATTTGCACCAGGGAGAAAGGTGCACAAAAGGGATAAATGGGAAATATTCAATTGTCTATAACATTATGCTCAATACTCAGAATAGATAAAAGAAGTAGTCATTGGAAATCTCTTGGATAGGAGAATCTGGATATCCACTCAAAATTTAGTTGGATCCAAACAATTCTCAAGAAATCAAAAGGAAGGGTTCTAGTGAACTTGAAGGACACCATTGAATAGAATGAGAATTTCAAGAAGTCATAACTTTTGGCTTGTAAATTAGATTGATGAATGAGTATGATCATTGGAAAGGTAATCCAAAGGAAATAACGAAGGAAAGCCTAAGTTATCCTTAGGGAGCATTGAGTTTATCCATAAATTGCATGAGAAAGTGGAATTGGATTCCATGAACCATGTAATTACTCAATGTGAAGAATTTTCTAAGTAATGTCAAAATTTGGAGAAACTTTCCTAGCTAATAGACCTAAGTGCCATAGGTGATTGCTAGGTAACATAGAGTACTGAAACTCATTATAGGGCCTATGCATAAGTGTAGGGGAAAATTTGAAGTGCAATATTTTGGCAAAGTAAAAATAGGTTGAGCTTATTAACAAGGCATTGATTAATAAGCAGAGGAACACTCTATAAAGAGTGTCGTGTGAAGGGATTGCTAGCAAGAGGATGTGATTCCACTAATGAGCATTGCAAGGGTTTGTTTTGGATTAAATCCAGGTTCCATTGGATAGGGAAGAAAGTCAATCTTATACAGTTGGCTGAGGCATCAAAGAGATGCAAAGGGAAGTGCAAGGCTATAGAGTAGGTAATGTAGGAATTGACAAAGGTCTAAGGAAGAGCAGAGGAATACTAGTATTCAACTGCTATAGAGTAGGATTTTCATGCAAAAGATAATCAAAATAGGTTCTCACATAAATCATGAATCCAACATGTGAGGAATTTCATAAGCATACACGGGGAGTTAAGGAGGACTCCATAACCTTGAAGGTAGGATATAGTGAAGGATACAAAKATTACTACAAGAGAAGGAAAATAATATCATGAGATGAGGTGTGACTCATGGAGTGGATGAATCATCTCTATATTCAAGCATAGGGATGCGAGAATAAGGATTGTTCAATATGATATAACAACTCTTTTCTAAAAGAATAGAAATCAAGAAAGCTTCCTCTATTATTAGAGTGCGCAAAAAAAGCAGGGTGCAAGTGCAAATAGAGGAGTGTAGGATTCCATTTGGAGCAGAGTGGTTGTAACACACCCATGACAGGGCATAAATTTTTTCTCTTTTCTTAAAGGACATAATCTCCATTCATGGTTTCTAATTTGGAAAGTCGGGGAACTAGTCCGACCTCCTGGTGAAGGATCTCCAATTCTGAAGCCAAAAAACTCTCTGAGACCTTGATGGTCTCGTTCTGTAGTTAAACATAAAACCTTTCAGCTTCTTGGTGCAGTTTTAAGGGCATCCGCGACCTTCCCTTTCGCTCCCCTGCGAAATCTCAGAGTACTGGGTGTTAGCTCCTTTTTTGGATAAGCCCCCTCTTGATGTGACCTTGGGCGATGACCTTATGGGACCGCATGATTGAGGACATGGCCAAAGGAGGTTTGAATCAAACTAATTTTCGGCCCGCAATCCTGCTCGAGCCTCCACACGTCCTCTTTTCAAATCCACAGTTTGAATTGTAGCCCACCCTCAACTTTTTAACGTCCGTGCAACCCCTATCCCCACAATGCTACGAGACCGTCGATCTCCCGATCTTGACGGTACTTCAAAAACTAGTGGTTCAGATCTACCCCTCTCAGACCTATGGATCAGATCTGGCCTCTTACAAAATCAATGTACGAGATCTCCTTCGTGATTTCGGGTTTCAGGAGTTTCAACTCTCAAAACCCTTCTCTCTTCCCTACTTCAATATTCCGAGTTGACAATCTGCGAAAACCTGTCGTCCTAATCAATGACCCTGCCTTTACTTCGGGTGGTTGACCTTTCAACTGGATCAATGGTCTTGTGGCCCTCTTCTCGATCAACAGTCGAGATTTCCTTTGGGTTTTGTACTTCTAAGATCTCAAATCTCAAAATTCTCCCTTTTTCCCAATGGATTTTATCCAGAGGCTATAATCCACTGACGCATGTCCTATTGATCTGAAGATCGAGGATTACTTTGGGTATTTATCCAGGGTTCTCAGATTTTCTCCATGTCTCCCTTGGATCTGATGGCTTAGATTCACTTCGGGTGATTCGACGCTTGATATTCACTTCGGACGGTCTGACGACTCAACTTCAGATTTTTGGAAGTTTGGACTTCAGAATTCTCAACTCTCAATCCTTTCCTTCTCCTGAATAGACAATATTTGACGGCTTAGATTTGCCTTGGCGATCCGATGCTTGAGATTTACTTCAAGTGATATGATAGCTCAGATCTGCTTCGGTTGATCGGACGATTGGGATTCGCTTCGGATTTTTGAAACTTCAGACTTTGTGAATCTAAAATCTCAACTGAGAAACTCTTGAATGGATTTCCCAAAGCTACTGATCTGACGACTCAGATTCACTTTGGAAATCCAACGCTTGAGGTTTACTTCATATCTTCACCCGAAATCCACAGATTCATGCCACCTTTCCTCTAGATCTGACGGTTCATATCTACTCTGAACAACCTGACGATTGACGTATAGTTAGGGTCTTTACCCAGAATCCATAGATTCACGCCACCTGTCCTCTAAATCTAACTTTTTAGATCTCTTCGGACGATCTAACGGTTGAGGTTCACTTCGGGTCTTTACCCATAATCCATAGATTCACACCACCTATCCTCTGGATTTGACGGTTCAGATCTCTTCGGCTCTTCAGCCCTTTGGTGCTTCAACCCTTAGGCTCTTTGTCACTCCGGCCCTTCGACGCTTCGGGCTTCCGGAGTTTCAACTCTCAATATGAAAATCTTGAAGTGGTTTCTCTGATGTCTACGAGCTGTTGTCACATGTCCCTTTGGGTTCGTCAGTCCAAATCTATTTCGGCTCTCTGGGACTTGGGAACCTCAAATATCAAAATTTACTTTCACCCGAGGACAACAGATCTCTACCACGTGTCCCTTTCGATCTGACGGTTGAGATTTACTTCTGGGCTCCGGCTCTCCGGGCTCGGGGAGTTTCAACTCTCAATCAGAAACTCTCGAAGTGATTTCTTCGGAGTTACTGATCTATTGACGTGTGTCCCCTGGCAATCAATGACCAGGATTTACTTCGGCTATTTTTCCTCCTCCTTATCCACTAACCTCCAAAGTTGTGTATCTTATACCACCTATCCTCCTTGACGATGGATGGTCCTAATTTACTTCGAGACTTCGGGGATTCTTACTTACCTTACGACAAACTCACAGTTCGCCGAACTCGCGAATTTTGGAGGACTCAAGGGGTTAACTCCCGCACTCCTTTCTGTATGCAATGGTCATAACAGACCTTAGCTCTTTCCAAATAGATTCTCGTTTGTTCGTCATCTGAACAAAGGATCCTTCCCTTTCGATACTTCAATTTCGCTATTCTTCCCGAGCTTCGTTGGCTCTGAAAGGATTAAGAACCTTGTGCTCTTTCTCTAGAATGTAACACTTGGAAGAATCCTTCCTCACACCCCTTACGTTCATTCCTCAACTCTAGAACTTAAGTGGTTCTCGGTCTTTGTTTTCCTCACAGAGAGCTTGTGTATACGTTCACTATCTCTCCTGATATTTAACAAACTTCATCCTCCAAGGGACTTAGAACGACTAGGAGGGTCGACACACGTAAATGAAACTATGACCAATTTTGACGAACTCACAGTTTGTGGCTCTAGCTTAAGCCCCCACATGATGAAAGCATTTACAAGTATAAAACATATCCCATCCATATAATTTCCTACTTGCCTAATAATACAATCAAGCAGACACCAAAACGAGATACAATATAAATCATTAAGAAAACATATCTATCCCTGCAACATTCATAGGATATCCAATTTTAATTCACAGTACCACTTAAATACACAAGATATGCGATTAATTATCTATTACAGGTGGTAGACAACTAACTGACTATGGGTGTTCGTTCTTCCACCCGACCATAGGCTCAGAGGAATTCATTCTAAGCACCCTGGCCACCCCCGTGCCAAGCCATGATATCACCAGGGAACTCTTGCAGTTCTCAAGGGCTCTTTCTCAGTTTCAGCTTTTGCTTGGGTTTTGTTCTCTGTAAACTTTGAGAGATTTCCTTCTCTGTTATGGCCTTGGTGATTTTTATCAGATGCTCACTCATCATCAATCTTGCATCCTTCTGTCCATTATCCGCTGGAGAGATCTGTGCATTCTCCTTATCCATTTGTATATCTTTCTTCCAGGATGGTCCTCGACGCATCCTGTTCCTTCTGTCAGAAGGGAACTCTGGTCAGCTTGGATTGTCATACCTAGTGGTACTTCAGGCTGACATTCTGCAGTTTTGGCCATGCTTCCATTCATGGGAGTGGTTGGTAATTCAACTAATGGTCCTTTCTTCATTAACTGATTTCTCTCTTTGGGATCCGAAGGAGGATTATTATCCTCATCAAGGAATTTAGGGTTATTTGATATAATGACCTCCCTTATAGTTTTCACATTCTTTCCTCTAGTGATATCATGGCCAGTACTTTCAAGGCTTCACCTCCACAGTCAGTTATTGGCAACTCAAACAATAAAACATTTACACTGTCCACATGCCTTAGCATGGTAAATCCTATTTTATGATTAATTACAAGTTGGGGGAAACAGGGGTGTTACAATTCCTCCCCCCTTAAAGGAACACTATCCTCGATGTTCTTTCTCAAAAAACCTGTCATGCCTTTCTCATTCAGCTGTTTCAAAAATCTTGATCCTTCTTCCTCGGTCAGGTCCTTTTTCAGACCTTTAATATTGGTCACCTGCTTTCAATAATTCTTGGACAACAAGAACGTTAATCATAGTCTTATGCGAAAACATTGCATACAAATTTTTTCTAGGAAAATTTCATAATCTGAGCACAATAATTATCTGCGCAGTTTGTGGATTTGTATCCACATGGTTGTTTTTTTATCTAGGCTCATTGTTTGTCCTTGACATACCCATTGGGTGCATGATCCCAATTCAATAGTTTACAATAAGTATCATGGTTTCATCTTCCTTGTGGTCACTCACCCTCTAGGCCCAGGCTCAGGCATCCCCTTCTCTGCTATACAGTCCCTCAGGTGATCCATCTCTCCTTGCCAAGGTTTTCTCACACAGAAATAACTACCCATCGTGTGCATGATCCCAATCAATAGTTTACAAGAACTATTAAGGTCTCCTCTTCCTTACGGTCACTCACCCTCCAGGCCCAGGTTCAGGCATTCCCTTCTCTGCTATATAATCCCTCAGGTGATCCATCTTGCCTTGCCAAGGTTTTCTCGCATAGAAATAATTCCAGAGACTTTGTCGAGTCTTACAGTGGAGGCATTCCTCAGAATTTCTCTGCCAAGGCGTCCCTCCAGCTTGTGTTGCCTCAACAAAATATATTCTAGGTGATCATGGCTTACCACGGGGTTCTCATGGCTTAGCAGTAGCCATTTTTCATGCTTTTACAGCTTGACGGCCTTCCAGCTCAACTAAAGTTAGGGACAAACTCTCCTTCTCCCTAATCAATCATAGATAGGGATGAAGGTTACTCTCCTTCTCCCGAGTCAGTCTTTATTTCATGTGATCAGATTATACTCTTTTTCACCCGTATCATAGGCATATAAAAATTCATGAGACATCATCATAAATTTTAAATTCAAAATTTTATTGTAAATCTGTGACCCACATATATCCAAATTCCACATTTTGTTTCCATATTTGTTTTGCACATGAAACAAATTCATAATTATGGGACTTTCCTTCCCATAACGGTTTGGCTCAACATGCAATTGGTCTTCCTTATGGCTTACAACGCTACCATATTTAGGACTCCTTTGCTTCCTGCACTTTCAACTTCAATCAACCAAACAAATTGTTAGTTTCCATGCACATACATTTTATTTCACCTTTATAACGTCATCACAAACAATTTCAGAATTGTGCATACTAACAATCAAATTCAGTTTCTCAATAAGGAAATGCCATTCCTTGCAGTTTGGCTTAGTAGGCAATTGATCTTCCTTATGGGCTTACAATAATTCCATATCCAAGACCCATTTCCTCCTGCAATTTCAACATTCCTCAGCCAAACAAATTGTTAGTTTTCATCTATTCAAGGATACCAAGCAAAAAGGATACATCATCCCTTACCTATGCATCATTTCAGCCTACCGAATTTTTTAGAATGTAATTCAAATATCAATTGACCTTAATGAATGTGCCAACGTTCGTGGCCACATTCATACCCAATGCACCTTTGCATTGATTTTAAGTTTCCCACACTTTACGAAAAGTACTTTGTCATGGTGTGTTGGAGCTTAGCCAAGATTTTCACCATATGGTTTATTCATTCCCATTCATTGTTGCAACAGGACTATGCTTCCAGCTACAGGATGATCACAATTCTAATTTAGTACATATGAAACTATAAGTTTCACATGAATTCCTTTATGCATTCCTCCATTAATAACCAGGGTGCCAACACTCATGGCCACCCAATTTTGGTTTTCTCTAACACCTATACAATGTAAGTAGAGATGTTGGAAGGTCCTCCTTCCTCAATGGAAATCCATTGTCTGTCCTTTATGCAAACATGCATTTCTTGGAAGCAATTCCATGCAATGTGCTATCTATGAGCACTTTTGTTTCCAATCGTTCCTTGATTGGTCCATGTATTCATTACATATCAGTTCATGAATTCTTCCGAGGATTACAATCAGTCTTTACTACCAGAGGTTCACACCTCCATCATTCAGGTTCTCCTTCCTGAATCATACCCTAATTGGGTATCCAAGGCATACATCTGCCTTTCAACGTTCCATACATAACATTGAGACCGTAAAATACTTCAGAAGGGATTCTTACCCAATCCCTTCATAGCTTGTGCCACATAGGCATGAAAATTTTTATACCTGTTTTGGCTGTTAGCACCCCCTTTGATATTATCCCATCAGTGGTTCTCCATGGGGACTTTTAAAGTCCCTTCAACAATATTTCAACAAGAACCTTCTCATAGTCATCCTCTGATTAGGGTTGTTCATTATTGGCAACTATCTTTCTCAACAGTTCCGATCTATTTCTTTCTACACATTACATACATCATAAACACATTAGTCGTCATGTAAATTAAAAATGTAAGTACCATAGCATTTAAATTAATAAAACATTTTCAGACATGTCCTAGCATATCTGTATGCACTTCATCACNTATTTTGTGAGTCTATCAACTACCACAAAAAATGGCATCTTTACCTTCAAATTTTGGTAACCTTGTAATGAAGTCCATTGATATATATTCCCATATTTGATTAGATATGTATAATGGTTGAAGTAACCCTGGATATTTTACTATCTCTCCTTTATTTCTTTGGCAAACTTGCCATTCTTTAACAAATTTTTGAATATCTTTCTTCATGATTCCTTCCCAAAGTAAATCTTTTTTGATTCTTTGATATGTTTTAAGGAACCATGCATGTCCTGCCATCGATGAGTCATGGGACTCCCTTAATATTTGTTGCTTCAAATTTTATTGAGAGCATAAAAATATTCTACCCTTGTACCAAATAATATCTCCCTTCCACTCCCAATGTTCCATAGAGTTCATCCATTCCTTTATACATTGTATTTTTTTTTTAGTGTTGTTATCATTTTTCCATTCATGGCAGCTTCGTCTAGCCACACATGAATAGAATATGTAATAGAATATAATATTGAGGATTATTTTATTCTAGAAAGAGAATCTGCTACTACATTTCACTTCCCCTTTTTGTAGATCATTTCAAAGTCAAACCCTTGAATTTTTGCTACCCATTTTTGTTTTTCTTTCGATGACAATATTTTCTCCAAAAAGTACTTTAGGTTTTCATGGTCTATCTTGACTTTAAAGTGCCCCCCCAATGAGATATTGTCGCCATTTTTTGATTGCATGTAAAATTTCTTCCATTTATTTTTCATATGTATATTTCACCAATCATTTTCCCTTGAATTTTTTTCTTTCAAAAGCCAATGGTATCCCTTCTTGTGTCAATACTGCTCCCATTCCTAGTTGTAATGCATCACATTCTACCATGAATGTTTTACCAAAATCAGGTGTTGCCAATACTGCTATAGGAGACATGACATCCTTTAAGAGGGAGAATGCTAAAGTATCCTTATCATTCCATACAAATGAATTTTTCTTTAAGAGATATGTGAGTGGGCCAACAATGCATGCATAATTATTAACAATTATTTGATAATATCTTGTAAGAACCAAAAATCCTCTATGACTCTTAATGTTATTAGGAGTAGGCTAATTTATAATAGCTTGGATATTTTTTGGGCCGACCTTAACCTCTTCCCTTCAAACATTATAACCTAAATATTGTACTTCTTGTTTCCTAAAAGAAAATTTGGATCTTTTTACATACAATTGCTTATTCTTAAGAATTTGCAGGACTTGATCCACATGTTTTGTATTACCCCAAATTTTACTTTTGGAATTTTTGTAATTAAATGCTTAAATACTTTGCATGGATTCTTTATAACTCCACCACATTGAAACCATACCATGGTGTTGTGAATATTGTACATATTTTTGTTTTTCAATTAATAAAGAAGAAGACCAAGATCAACTGAGATTGAGCGCCTATAGGGGCTATGATACCACAAGAGGGAAAAGGTGAGGGGGTATAAGGGGGGTTTATACTTAAATAATATACCTTGTGTTATCTTTAATTCTAACCCAATTTCAAATTTATTTTTCAAAGAAAAAAGGAGTTAAGCTGAGTGGAGGAAAAAAATTCCTCAATCCAAGCCACAACTCCTAAAATTTAGCAAACAATATCCCCTACATTCTTGGTACTAGGAAGAGAAGTTGAATTCTCTAGCCATTATGCATGAGGAAAATTCGAATGGGGAGAGGAGAGCTATGAGAAACATGAGTGGATAAGAGTTTATAGAGGTTAGACATTGGAAAAAGGGAGCCAAGCCCATGAGAGACCAACTAGCCATGAATGGAAGATGCCAACCTTGAGAAAAAGCCAAAAAACCATGGATAACTATGTTGGAACTTGAGATAACATCCTGGACCGTCTATGCAAACACTCAATATCACGAGAAAAAGTAATTTATGAGGTACTGGACAATGGAGAAGGGGATGTTCCTTGTGTTATGTAGGGTGGGTATGTAGGTGCCTTAGTACCACTCTGTCACCAAGAAATATGCAGAAGAAAACATTGGCTGATCCATAATTTTAGAGTTATTATCCCATCTTTGCGATAATTTTTTACGCTATATCCTGAAAATTATTTATAAATATATGATTCTAAAATTTGTGTAGTTATGGAAATTCCTTGTATTTCCTTGTTTGTTGGCAGTATCATCCTCAATACAATAGAAACCTCACTTGACTTTCAAATGACTAGTCTCAACAATCTATGCCTACACTGTAGTTAAATTCGATGCCTAGTCTACCTTGAATCTATGTATGGGTAAGAAGGCTATATTGCAAGCGAGCAATTTCAGTTTCATAGATTCAAATGCATAGAATAATGTTCCAAAATTTCTGGTTGTGTTGGGCCATGTCAAGTGAATAAGTCTTTTTTTTTCATCTATTCACAAAAAATATTATGTCAAATATCTTAATAAAATGGTCGTTACAAGTTAAATGTATATTCTTCCTTTTGGTTTCTTTGAAATTCGTTTTATTTCTCCTGTTTCTAAAAGGTTTCATTTTGACTACTTCTATAGAAGCTTCTTTTTGTACATCTGGAAAAAAATAGTTTCTCCTTGCAGATTTTGGGACAACAAGAAAGGAGATAAGTGCTAGGAAGAACATTAGCCATGTTGGGGTTGAAGGAAACCATTATTGGACTATGTTTTATGTTGAGAAAGAGGTTTGTGTGCCTGTAAATTGGGTTGTAAGCCCATGACACATTTTTATGTTGAGAAAATGACTTAAGAGCCTTGTGAGGGATGTTGTGAGCATTCCTGGAGTAGCTGGGAGGATTCTTGATAAATAAAATGAACATGAGCCATGGAGGGAAGTGGGAAGGCCTGAGGGATTGCGTACAGTGAAGGGGTATCCCATTCCTTAGGTTGTGTAGGTTGTGGGGAACAAAGAGGAACCTGGGTTTTTGGGGCTACTGTGTGTGGAGAATGGTTAGCAGAGGGACAAATATCCTTGTGGACTCATAGCCTCAGCTCAGGGGTGGCTTGCTATTGAGAGAAACTGAATAACAATGGCTACGACTGGGAGGTTCATCCTTCATATGCATCCAATTGGTTATATATTGACATATAAGTTCTTTGTTGTGTTTATTATGATATTCCGCTGTGTAAATGGTTTATATGAACGTTGTGTGTTTGCTGTTGTATTGAGTAGTTGCATTCATGTTTTAATATATGTTGTTATATGCATTTAGAACTGTGGTATCATTGAACATGGTTAAATTTGCATGTGATATGTAGCTGGTAAGCTACATGAAATTAGTAAGCATAAACTCTTATATTTTAATCTGTATTTCTCCCGTAATGTTGCTCAAATAGAGATTGGGTATGTTACAAAGTGGTATCATATCTTCTGGTTCAACAATGGACCCATATGGTCTAAGAACTAGTGTGAATTTGGGTAAATTCACCATTGCATACCTTGGTCTATGTGAACTAGGGGGGAAATCGAGAGAAAATCAAAGTCGAATCCTCAAATTCGTGGTCAAGATTCATGTTTAAATGAATCAAAACTGCTTAAGAGGTTCCATGGAGCCAATCTACAAAGTTACTGAGTTAAATTCAACTTGGAAGATCGAAATCTAAGTTTTGATGGTCGTTGTAGAGTTACAGGAAGTTTGGTAAACCGACAGTCGAGATCGTGTTTGATTGTGAGATCAATGACTGAGATTAACTTTGATAAATTTAAATATTTATAAGGTTTTGGCCATTTGGAAGGTTGAACAAATCAAAGAACGAGATTCAATTTCGACGGTTGGAATTTTAAGGAGATCAACGATCCAAATTCACCTAGATTGTGATCAAAATTTTATAAGTGTTGGAGTTCATTGAATGATTTCATCGACGACCAATGGTCAGATCGAAGATATTTGTGGAGGGTTTGAAGTTTGCCAACTTAATTCGCCAATGGAAGATGGTCCAATCTAAGAGTTTGGCGAAGATTTGGGTTTGGCCAAAAGAAGTCTCTGATCGCCGATGGCCAATGGTCAAGGATCAACAGATTTTGGCCAAAATTTTCAAGTGTCGAAATTCGCCAACAAAATTCATCGATGGTCGATGGTTGGGGATTGACAGGATTTGGATAAGTTTTCATGCATTGAAAAAGGGTCGTTGATCACCGATGGCCGATGATCAGGCATCGGCAGATTTAGAGAAGTATTTTAATTCTTCCAAGAGAATCGATCGATGGCCGATGAAGGAAATAGTGTGATCATGTGTCATGCTATGTTAGTATCCACATGCCATGCCACATAATCCAATTTAAAACCTTAAGATGATGTGTCATGCCATGTCAGCATCCATGTTTCATGCCACGTCAACAATTTCCACATCAACCGACAGGGACGACCGATGACCGATGGCCGGGTCGACTGAACTGAGGAAGTGTTTTCGACAGTAAACGAGGATGAATGACGACCAATGGGCTGATGGTCGGGCATCCATTGAATCCCTGATGAGTTACATTTGCAATTTTTTTTCTTTCGATGGTTGGGTCAGTTGGTTTAGCATTATGTTGTGAATCAGTTGTCAAAGGAATGGGTTGATGGATGACAGTCGGGTCAAAACTTTGGGAGAAATGTTGTGCGCATCCAAAGGAAAGCGTCGTTTGTTGATGAATGATGGAACACGGATAAATTATATTCAACATGATTTGAGATCATCAAATCATATTTAAAAGAATGTTAAAACACTAAAAACAATCAAATTTCTATAATTTGTTTTGGTTTTTTAGGGTTATTAACTTGTGGGGCGATTTTGAGGTCCTAAATGACATTTTTAGCCAACCAAAACCCACAAAAATAGAGTGTACCTTTGTCTCTACAACTTAAATAAAATAACTCAGAGAGAGATTTCCAACGAGCTATTCCGAACACAAAATGGAGCTCGTATGAGAAAGTTACAATTGAAACAATCAAGGTAAAATTTTTGACACCAATTTACTTCTGGAGGGCATAAATCCTTGCTCAAAAGTATGTTTGGGGCACAAGAGAAGTATATGGAAATATATTGAACCATAGAAGACATCCATGCAGCCATATTTGATATCTGAGTAAGTAGCAATGTGCAGGAAGAGAAATAAGACAACTGTATCATACAAGGATAAAAATGTAAAACAATCAAAACTTCTACAGGCTGTAACTAGCAGTCCAGAGCTCGGTTAAGGGTGAAATTGTGGAAGATAATTCAGAAGGTAGTAATGGACATACCCAATTGCGATTTTGTCAAAAGACCAAAGGAATTGGTGTAGGGATGCACAAACAGGGCTAAAATTGCTGAGTGAGGTGAAGGTGAAAAAGGGGCAAAGTTGTCATTTCCAAATTGCTGCAATTTTTTATTGGAGCATCAATTTGGAAATAAACAAGTTGTTGTGAGTTAAGTGTTGGACGTATTATCTATGTCATGTAGAAAATTTTC
>JZKD02S0089663.1:0-15595 GCA_000966675.3 Picea glauca | reverse complement strand
AAATTGTTAGATCAGGAGAATCGCAGGAATACATTAATTTGTATCGAAATTTCTACATATCAAGTTCACAAATGGCAGGTCAACACGATGGATCCCTCACCCGATACCCAAAATTGTGGGGTAAAGGGGATGAGGATATTGAACAACATTGGTTCTTATGTGAGGCTATCTGGAGGTCTCATGGAACTCTAGATGCCAAGAAACTAGTCGAATTCTAGACCACAATGAGAGGTAGAGCATTGAAATGGTACATGAAGTCCATCAAGCCCAGGAATCTCTAAGGGACTCCCCTGAGACAACCCTTTAATCTTGATCAAGTCAAACAAATATTTATTGTAGAGTTTCGCCTACCTCAATATGAACAACAGACCTTATTTGAGTTGTGGGAGATCAAGCAGAGAGACGGGGAATCTACTTGGGAGTACAATCAATTATTTAAAGATGTAATCAGGAAGCTAGTAAACCCTATTCATGAGAATCACCAACATGGATGGTTCATTTAGGGGATTTTTCCTTTGACCCGGATTCCATTAACTCAACAAAGACTAGCCACTTTGGGCGAAGCACTAGAACAGGCCATGGAAATTGAAGCAATGGCCAGATACCCTGGGAATTTGCGCATGATGAGATCCCCAAAAGATAATAATAGTGTGCAACTCCAATGCCATATTTTTGTGTTGATTGAGAAAATTCAAGAGTTGTCCCTACCTAAAGGAGTTCGAACACATGTTTGGTGCATTGGTTGCTACACCGAAGGTCATACGATGACAGAGTGTCCAAGATCACGGGGTGGAGGAGCATTGAGCCACCCTATGCCTCCACCACCAATCAGACCATCATGCAATGTTGCACAAGTTGTGACTGCAATGCCATTCCATGTACCTGTGCAATTCTAGGCCTTCTCGACTCAGCAAGGGGGTCAAGCCAACATGTATTGTGAGATTTGCAAACACCATCGACATTCTTCGAGACACTACCCCATTTTACAGAAATATACATATGTCCCAATTACGGTGTACTGTGAATTCTGCGGGTCAACTACCCATACTGCCAAGCATTGTCATGCTTTATATGCTCTTGCAAACAAACTGGACCGCTCTTCCTTTAGGATTGACGAAGCCCCTCAAGGGTTTGGAGGAGGTCATAGAGTTGGAGGAGCTTTCAAAGGAGGTCGAGTTGGCGGCAGAGTACCCACTTCCTACTACAACTATGATGAACAAGGTCACCTTGCAAGGGATTTCTGACATCTGAGGATACCATGGTGCACACACTGTCAAAAAAATACCCATGATACTGAGGACCGTCCTGACCTGATCACAAGTTGGTAAGATCGCGTAAGACAAAGGGGAGCCAATTTGATAAACTCATAACCTAGGCCAATTACGGAAGAGAGGCAGTCCAACATTCATGCTATAACAAGGGGAGGCACAAATACTGGTGTCAAGGATGAACATATTAATCGAGCTCGGATTCAAAAGGTAGTTCATAAACCCCCATATGATCCTGTACAACAAAAGGAATTTTTTCAGAATGTCCTGATCTGATAATTTTGTCATAAATCCACTACCTTATATAGGGAATTATATAGGAAATCTGGCTCTAGAATATTAGGGAGCCTTGCGGCTAGCGCTGATTCATCAAGATAATGAGATCTTGTATCAAGTGTAGACTTAGTGGGAAAAACTGTAGTGAAATCCTCTGAGACATGCTTCTAGTGGTAGGAATTCTCTGGGAACTCTTGTGTTACTAAAAGTGTCATCTTGGTGGATTCCATGGGTCTTTTCTCCCTGTCGATTAAGGATGGTGAATTTGTTAAATCAGTCATAAAATCATGAGTCTTATTGCCTTGTTGCAAGCACAATAAAAAGAAATTCCATAAAGGGCGCTAGCTAAATTCGAGGAGTTGTCTGAAAAGCCTCTAAGCCATGCGGGTAAGTAGGATAAATTCTTAGGTTTTCCCTTGTGTCTCACAAAAACCTTGAAATGGGTGGTGGATTTCGAAGGTGGTTGCTTACCGTCAATGAGGGGTGTAGTAGGGGTTTTAGAGGTTTAGTAAGGCATGTGTTAAGGTAGTGATCTTGGTTATGTACCCTCCAATAGGGAAGCTAGTATGAAAGCTTCTCTTGATGTTCAATTAGGTTGAGAAGGATCATGTTTGTATGCCCTGTCATCCTTGAAAGGGCATGATATCTTGTTGCCCTGATCATTTTCCTACTATGGCTCCCAACAATCTCTTAGTGGAAGTTAAAGGTTGGGCTTTCTTCCCATAATGTAGCAACTATCCTCCTATGGTTTGCGTGTAAGGTACCCCTAATCAATTTGAGATGAAAATGTGCATATATGTTATTATATGATGCATGTGATCAATGGATGTTGGTTAACCCGATTTGACCTATTGGTATGCACAGTAGATAAAGTAACTGGTGTGGCCATCTAAATTGATAGTTCGTGTGGGGGGTTTTGTGTCGGATACACCCCTTCTTGTGCTCTCAGTGCGAAGAATGCATTGTCTAATAAGAGAAAATGCATTTGGTGGAGTTCTGTTGTATCTCCATGATGACCTAATTGCACATTGACCGCTCATTTTCCGCGTTACACAAATGTGGGAAAATTGTTGAATCAATCTTCATAATCCACTACCAAAGGAGGCACAAGACCTCGATCAGTAAGTAGGTAGATTTACTCTTATGTCCAAGGAGGAGCAACCTCAATCAATAGAAATCTTGATTCACTAGTCAAAAGAAAGGTAGCTTCCCAGACCAATAGTCATCAATTGATATACCACCTAGACCCGAACAACATCATAGATCTGACTAGCCAATCCTTCCTATATGGTAGTATATCTTAGTATCTGGTTGGTCGATACAATGGCTTCTCTGGCTAGAGCAGGGAATGGAAAAAAAACCCATGCAAGTCTCCTCGCCTCGAGAAAGGCTATTTTTAAGCCTCGATGAACAAAGGAATCTGCACTTGGCACTTCTTTCTCTTCGTTAGCAAAAATGGGAATGGTAGTCTACCGAAATGCCTTAACATATCTATTTCATCTGGCCCACTATTATAAAACAAGTGGACCAACCCAAGCAGATAAAAGCAGGTGGGTGTGAGAGCAAACATTGAACTAGCGATATTTGCTCGTTGAATGAGCTTTGGTAGATTTCACGGTTCCCCGATTTATTTGATTCGATCCCCAGTTGGTGTAGCTCTCTCTATAGAAGACAAAATAATTTCAATTTATTCCCCTCTTTGAGATGAGATTTTAAGACTACTCACTTACTTATATTATTTTCTTCTCTCAATCTCTTTCCTTACTTACTATATTTATTCCCCTCAAATATCTTTCCTTACTTACTTACGAACATGCTAGGGTCAGTCATATAGGCATCCCACCTACCTAAGCTCAAAGCTCTCAGGGGGTACCACCTACCTAACTAACTCAGTGAGCCCTTGAATAAAGGGTACCCATCCATCCCACCTAATACTCATAAGTAATTGGAGAGTCATGGTACCCATCCCACATACCTAGTAAGTCTAGGTTCCCATCCCACCTCAATGCCTTTCTCTCAGGTATGTATAGTAGGTGAATTAAGGTAGGGATCCATCCTGGGCCTATGTAGTAATTGAAAATTATTCTCTTCTTCGTGTGAAAATCCATGAAACTTCTTGAAGAAAGTGGGATGAGTGAGGTTGGAGCAAGCCACGAGGCAACGTAGCAGAGCGATAACAATGATATCCTCAAGGGGAGTCTCGAAGGGTGGCGGATGGTTATTCGAGAAGGCAGAGTACTATTGATTGAGTGAATCTGGTTTCTTCTCTCAGCATCGTCAAGTGTGAGGGAATCGGATTGGAAATGAACATAATCCTCCTTCTTCAATTTTCTAACGGGTTCATTAGAGGAGAGAGAGCCTAAAGAAAGCAAAGCAGGAGAACACTTTACCCTATTGTCCCTCTCGCCTGGCCAATCTTCTTTATTCAAGGCTTGCTCAGGGAGACCCTTTCGCCACTTCCACAATCTTTACTGTTGCTTGTCCCTTTCGTCGCTTTGTATGGAGGACTCCAGTCAAGGAGTCCCCTAACCTACTAGAATTGGACCACATTAAATTCTGAATGATAAAGTGTAAACTGACACCTTTCCCTCCTTGCCTTTTTGCTTTAAATCGCCTGCCCATTCTTTATAATATATTATTCCAATTCCTTCTGCTCTTAAGGGGAAAGAGCCCATGTGTGGATCCCAAATAAATCCTTGTGCATGCATAAAGAAAAGGGCGGGGGGGGATATCTATATCTCCTTGGCCAAGAAAATATGTCTTTAGACAATAGGCTCTTAATCTACGTTCTGTGGAGTTGTGTATATCTTTATGCTATATACCATTTGATTGATTATGGGTTTGAAAGGTCCTAAAAGGTCGCTCTGTGGGACTCATGTTCCATGCAGAGGGGAGTTAAAGGTATTTTCTAAGCTCTGAGAAGGTAAGGGCTAGAGAGGTCAACCCTTCATTCCCTCGCCGAGAAAGTCTTGACTTATTGAAAGGTAAACCTATCCCAGGTCCTGACCTTTTATTTCTTCCCCTCAAGGACTTCCCTGGACTTCCCTGGACCTCCCTAGATACTGGATTTGTTAAGAATTTCATGGGAAATCTAAAGACCTCACTGGACCTCCCTGGACTTGATCTATCTGGCTTACTATCTATAAGGTAACCTCGCTAACTCATTCTTCCAATTACCATTACCTTTTTCCTTTCCCAGTAATACCACCTACGACGAGTAAGCTTCCCTTCCCCTATGGCATGCACAAGTGAGGGGCATCGGCAACAACATCTCCTCATCAGTCAGAAGAATCCCTATTCCCTCCCTCTCTCAAGAAAGCAAGTGTAGTCTTCGGTCATCCCACCGGTATCAACGAGTGAGGTTGAACCGTTTATGTCTCCTATGAAGAAATAATGTCATTTCCTTTAGGGGGGAGGGAGACTAGTTGGAGGTCTAGGAGTTTATATTGTTCTCACTCTTGGGCTATCGAAATGTTAGATCTCCGTCCTCGACCCAAACCTTTCCCCCCATCTTCCAGGGTTTGTCCCCAAACCTCCATCAATCTATATTTCCATGATGTTCACCTTCCTTGTGCCCCCAAAAATCCTGGCACAACCTCTTTAAACGCTTATTTTTCAATTGTGAGGGTAAGAAAATTTCTCACTCATTTTTTCATGCATCTTCTATTCGGATTGTGAGGGTAAGGTAGGTTTCTGCATCGTGCAACCTAGTTATTGTAGTGTGATGAAGGGAGTTTGTATAGGGTGAGTTTTATCATTTCATTAATCAAGTTGTTTTCTAAAGAATATCCATTTAGTTATAGATTTGTTTCAGGAAGAGTGTTGTTCCTTTGGATAGATTCCTTTTATTTATAGGTAAGAGATTGATTCCTTTTATTTATAGGTAAGATATTGATTCCTTTTCTTTTTGCTTTTGGTCATTTTATTTTTGAACAGTTCCTCTTTGTAAATGGCCTATAATGGATGTAGTGGAACTAGGGTTGATTCCCTTATCCCTCCTCAGATGGAGGAGCACAAAGACCATCCTATTTATGATGCTAAGTAGCAGTAAGGCTCGGGGCACTATGAGATACCCATTCATGATTATCATCTAATCTTAATCTTTAATACCTAGGATATCATTCTTGTTGAGCTTGAGAGGCTACCCACTTCCTAAGAGTTTCAGGAAACTTGTAACTAATTTGATAAAGTTGAATCTAGCTACCTTCCTCTAATATATTCCCTCTCACCCTAACACATCTATATTTGTTAGATATAATGCCAATGCTTTCTCATTTGGGAATCCTAGTCTAACATGGGTAATTATGCCCACCTTCACTAATGTGAGTCCATCTTTGTATCAATTACTGGTCAACTTGACTTTAACTCTTCTACCTCTCCACATATGTTTCATATGAGATCCATGTGTGGCCTCCTAGGCCCAGGCTACTCATCCTTTTCTTATTGGCTCTATTTCGAAAACTAATCCTATCTTGTTGCCTAGATCCTCTATGCTATGTCATACACTTCTACCACAATCCCTCCCCATGGTACTAAATCGGCTCTAGATCCCGTGCAAACACTTATGTCACTTGAGTAGGTTGTTATATCTATGCGATCAAATTATAACTAACCACCTCTAGTTCTACCATGTAATTTTTCTGTTCATACTACTTCCACTGAATTTCTCTTATGGTTAAACAACCAATCCATTCATCCACTTTCACTTGCATTCCATTTCAAAACCCAAATCCAACACCCTTTGTCCAATAGTTATTTGAACAAGCACAACAATCTCATGCATTACTCGATACATATACTCTTCCTTAGGTCAACAACACTCTGACTATAAAAAATCCCTAAGGAATCAATTACTTAGTATATTATACTAAGTAAGTCAACACAATGAAGCTATTAAGAAATAATAACTAGTGAGTAAGTTATAGTAAATATCTAATAATCTATTAGTATTTACTATAATAAGTATTAGTAAGTTAAGTATAAGCTATAAGTAAGTTAGTAAGAGTAAGTACAAGCTATAATAAATATAAGGATAAGAAGCTAGCTAAATATAATAAGCTATAAAGAAAGTTAATAAAAGATATAAATCTATATATTCGACCCATCCCTCGCAAGTATGATACTTGACACGGAGAAGCTACTCTCTCCTCCCCCTGTCAGTTTGTTGGTCACTCTAGAGGAGGACCGGTTGCCTTTGTAAATTTTAACCTTGTACAATATTTTATTGCAAATAGATTTTCAATAAGAGAACAAAAAAGATACAATGGAAAATACACACATTAAACAAATATTTTTCCCCTGGAAACCCAAACTGGGAAAACCAGCATATTCTATATTCATTCATAGTGATACATTGTTTACAATACAATATACATATAAGATCTAGCGACATCCAAAACCCTAACCCAATGACCTCGATTACTCAAAAACCCTAATTGCTTAACCAAAAATAGAAAACCATCGGCAAAAACCATATGATGAAAAAACGCCCAACAATGGACACGAAAATCAAGGCGACACGAAAAATGATTCAAAAATGCAACACATTTCTCGAGGAAAAAAATATCTTGGTGGCGTTTCCCTCAATCCCCCCTACAGGGGGGCTATCGCCCCTCTACAACCACTGAAATGGGGGACTAGCGGCCCCCACACAAACCCTCCTACATGCCTGACACAATGTAGCAGACACTACAGCTAGTCGTGCAAAGAATATAACACATACCCAACATTCTCAAACTTGTTGTTTTCTTTGCATACATGGGTTTACAGGGTTACATAGTCAACAATCTAGGGCAACAATGCCCATGGATCCTCTACACCAAGAGAACTTCTCAATGCTCAAGGATTTTGTTAATGAATCTACAACATTCTTCAAAGTGTCCACCTTCATCAGCAACTCTTTCTTTTCTTCAACCATGTCTCTCATAAAGTGATATTGAATATCAATATGCTTTGTCTTTGAATGATAGGTCGAGTTCTTCACCATAAAAATTGCACTATGACTCTCACAATCTATCTTTACAGCTTATTGTACCAACCCAATACATGAACACAATCTTTGTAACCATATTGCATCCTTACTTGCATGAGTGGATGTCATGTATTCAGCTTTTGTAGTTGAAAGTGCCACTACAGTTTGTATTTTTCACATCCAATTGATTGCTCCTTCAAAAAACTTAAACACATACCCGCTTGTAGATCTCCTACGATCCAGATCTCCAGCCTGGTCTGCATCCATAAATCCATGTATGTCCAACACTCTGTCCAATCTTGGTCTTCCTTGGTAGCACAATTCATAGCTAGCAATGCCATGCAAATATCTGAAAACCCTTTTTACTGTTGTCCAATGTGCCTTCCCTGGTTTTTACATATACCTACTCAAAACTCCCATTGCATACATCAAACTTCCAACTGCACTCGCATATGGAACACAAGACATGTCCTCCTCCTCTTCGTGTGTCTTGGGACACTAATTTGCATATAACTTTACACCAACATGAATAGGGACCTTGATCGATTTACATCCCTGTATATTAAACCTCTGCAATATTGTCTGGACATATTTTCTTTGATTTAACCAGAGTTTCCTCTTTTCCGATCTATTTTAATTTCCATGCCCAAAATGAAATTTAAAGCACCGAGATCCTTCATGTCAAATTTAGAGAAAAACTAAGTTTTCACATCCTGGATAATCCCCTTGTTGTTTCCTATTGGCCACATGTCATCCACATACAAGACCAAATAAATCAAATGATCACCAATTAATTTAAAATACACATAGTGATCCTCTTTGCTTCTTGTGAAACCAATTCCCAGCATATAAGTATCAAAGTTTTGATACCACATCCTTGGTGTTTGTTTTAAACCATAGAGGGACTTTTTCAACTTGAATACCAGCTCTTTCTTTCCCTTCACAGCAAATCCTTTTGGTTGCTTCATATAGATTTCTTCTTCCATATCCTCATGTAGGAATTTTGTCTTCACATCCATCTGTTCTACTTCAAAATCAAATGCAACAACAACAGATAACAAAAATATTATAGAAGTTACCTTGGCAACAAGAGAAAAAACCTCACCAAAATCAATTCCCTCAACATGGGAATAACCCTTTGCTACTAACCAAACATTGTATTTCTCCACTTTTCCTTCTACATTCAGCTTCTTTTTAAATACCCATTTGCTTCCAATGAGATTTCTTCCAGTCAGAAACTCCTCTAGATCCCAAGGCTCATTCTTATCCAAGGCTATCATTTCTTCATCCATCACCTTTTTCCAGAGATTTCCATCCTCTGAATCCACTACCTAACAATTCTAGGATCATCATTAGTAATAGACAAAGCAAAATTTGAATGGAAATCAGATGGAGTATACCTTTCTGGTAGCCTTCTTTCTCAAACCGATCTCCTCAATACTAGAGTATGATGATCTTCTTATTATTATTTTTGTTCTTCTATAGAGTCTAATTCATCATCCTTTAAATCAAACTCTATTTTCTCTGGTTCTTCCTTACTTGGTAGGACTACCTATTTAACAACATCCTTCATTTCTCTAAATACCACATCATGACTATACACAACCTTCTCAGTTTCTGGGTTCCAAATCTTATAACCTTTGAGACCATCTTTATACCCATAAAGATACACTTTTCATCCTTCTTATCTAGCTTACTCTTGTTTTCCTTTAGAACATGAACATAGGCCTCACAGCCAAATACCTTGAGATGTGTGAGAGAAGGTTTCTTACCATTCCATACCTCTTATAGAGCCTTGTCATCCAGTGTTGATGAGGGTGATCTATTGACCATGTAACATGCACATGGTAACTGCCTCTGCCTATAAATTCTTTCCCTAACTCGACACCACTGAGCATGCACCTTGATTTTTCCATCAGCATCATGTTCATCCTTTCTACAACTCCATTCTACTGAGGTGTATATGGAGTAGTCTTTTTCCTTGCTATACAACACTTCTTACATAATTCTTCAAATTCATTCCCACAAAACTCTCTACCATTATCTGTCCTCAGCACCTTAATTCTTTTCTCTGTTTGATTCTCAACAAGAGCCTTAAACTCTTTAAACATGTCAAAGACTTCATATTTCTTCCTGAGGAAATATATTCAAGTATTCATCGAGAAGTCATCTATAAATGAGACATAGTACACATATTTTCCCAATGGTGGAATCGACATAGGCCCAAACACATCATTGTGAACTAGTTGTAGAATTCCTTCTGCCCTCGTTGCACCAAAGGGGAATCTTACCCAATTCTGCTTCCCATATACACAATGTTCACAGAAATCAAAATCCAGATGGAAATTAGACATACCTTCAACCATACCTTTACTGTGTAGTAGTCGAAGACCCTTCTCTCTGATATGCCCCAGTCTTTGATGTCAGAGCATAACCTTTTCTCCAGAGACTATAGGAGTTCTTTCTTCTTAAACTCCAATATCAGGAACAATGGAACTATTACACCTATCACTAATAGTGTTTCCTTGCAGCTTATACAAAGTTCCAAACCGAACTCCCTTCAACAACACCATTTCTCCTCAAACCATCTTGGAGGTTTCCTTTTCAAATATTGTTTTTACCCCTACATCGTCCATTTTGCTTACATAAATCAAATTTATGGCCAAACCTGGGATGTGTAGAACACCGTGTAGTGTTATAATCCTTCCATCTATGAGCCTCAACTTGAATTTTCCTTGTCCTATGATTCTGGTTGCCGAGTCATCACCTAGGAAAACATTATCTCCATCATACCTTTCATATTCACATAACAACTCCATGTGGGGAGTCATATGAAAGGATGCACCTGAGTCAACCAACCATGCCTCATGATCTACATGTTTTCTTGAAGAATCCAAGTACACATCCCCTCCTTCTTCCTTGGAGGTCTTATCTTCTATAGAAGGAGCTTCTTCATATCCCTTCTTTTTCTCAATTTTGGATCTACATTGCTTCTTATAGTGCCCTTGTTTTCCACATCTCCAGCATACCTTTACAAACTTTCTGGGAGATTTACATCTACCCTTAGAATTAGATCTCCCACTTGAGGACTTAGATCTATTTTCTTTCCTGGGAGCATCCTCTTGCAAATAATGCATCTGTGCTCTGTCCTTCCATGATCTCCCATCTCATCTCCTCTGACAACAAGGATGAGGCCACTTCATCAAACTTCAAGGCAGTTGTATTACTACCTATGGCCACAACTAGACTATCTCATGAGTCTGGTAAAGAGCACGGTAAATTGATACACTTATATTCATCTGAAATTTTAATCTCAACATATACTAACGGACTTACCACAGTATTGAAGACGTTCAAATGCTCTGCCACCAAGTCTCCATCTCTCATCCTCGGGTTATACAACTTATTTCTCAGGAAAATTTTATTTACTAGGGAATTAGACGGATACAACTTCCCCAACTTATCCCATAAATCTTTGATTGTAGCTTCCTCTGACACATTCAATAACATTGAATCTGAGAGACGCAGTCAGATTGTTCTCTTCGCCTTCTCATCCAACTTTTTCCAGTCATTTGTTGAAGTTTTTGTAGGTGCAGTACCTAGATCCACCAAGATTCATTGATCNAATATAATAAGCTATAAAGAAAGTTAATAAAAGATATAAATCTATATATTCGACCCATCCCTCGCAAGTATGATACTTGACATGGAGAAGCTACTCTCTCCTCCCCCTGTCAGTTTGTTGGTCACTCTAGAGGAGGACCGGGTGCCTTTGTAAATTTTAACCTTGTACAATATTTTATTGCAAATAGATTTTCAATAAGAGAACAAAAAAGATACAACGGAAAATACACACATTAAACAAATATTTTCCCCCCAGAAACCCAAACTGGGAAAACCAGCATATTCTATATTCATTCATAGTGATACATTGTTTACAATACAATATACATATAATATCTAGCGACATCCAAAACCCTAACCCAATGACCTCGATTACTCAAAAACCCTAATTGCTTAACCAAAAATAGAAAACCATCGGCAAAAACCATATGCTGAAAAAACGCCCAACAATGGACACGAAAATCAAGGCGACATGAAAAATGATTCAAAAATGCAACACATTTCTCGAGGAAAAAAATATCTTGGTGGCGTTTCCCCCAATCCCCCCCACAGGGGGGCTATCTCCCCTCTACAACCACTGAAATGGGGGACTAGAGACCCCCACACAAACCCTCCTACATGCCTAACACAATGTAGCAGACACTACAGCTAGTCGTGCAAAGAATATAACACATACCCAACATTCTCAAACTTGTTGTTTTCTTTGCATACATGGGTTTACAGGGTTACATAGTCAACAATCTAGGGCAACAATGCCCATGGATCCTCTACACCAAGAGAACTTCTCAATGCTCAAGGATTTTGTTAATGAATCTACAACATTCTTCAAAGTGTCCACCTTCATCAGCAACTCTTTCTTTTCTTCAACCATGTCTCTCATAAAGTGATATTGAATATCAATATGCTTTGTCTTTGAATGATAGGTCGAGTTCTTCACCATAAAAATTGCACTATGACTCTCACAATCTATCTTTACAGCTTATTGTACCAACCCAATACATGAACACAATCTTTGTAACCATATTGCATCCTTACTTGCATGAGTGGATGTCATGTATTCAGCTTTTGTAGTTGAAAGTGCCACTACAGTTTGTATTTTTCACATCCAATTGATTGCTCCTTCAAAAAACTTAAACACATACCCGCTTGTAGATCTCCTACGATCCAGATCTCCAGCCTGGTCTGCATCCATAAATCCATGTATGTCCAACACTCTGTCCAATCTTGGTCTTCCTTGGTAGCACAATTCATAGCTAGCAATGCCATGCAAATATCTGAAAACCCTTTTTACTGTTGTCCAATGTGCCTTCCCTGGTTTTTACATATACCTACTCAAAACTCCCATTGCATACATCAAACTTCCAACTGCACTCGCATATGGAACACAAGACATGTCCTCCTCCTCTTCGTGTGTCTTGGGACACTAATTTGCATATAACTTTACACCAACATGAATAGGGACCTTGATCGATTTACATCCCTGTATATTAAACCTCTGCAATATTGTCTGGACATATTTTCTTTGATTTAACCAGAGTTTCCTCTTTTCCGATCTATTTTAATTTCCATGCCCAAAATGAAATTTAAAGCACCGAGATCCTTCATGTCAAATTTAGAGAAAAACTAAGTTTTCACATCCTGGATAATCCCCTTGTTGTTTCCTATTGGCCACATGTCATCCACATACAAGACCAAATAAATCAAATGATCACCAATTAATTTAAAATACACATAGTGATCCTCTTTGCTTCTTGTGAAACCAATTCCCAGCATATAAGTATCAAAGTTTTGATACCACATCCTTGGTGTTTGTTTTAAACCATAGAGGGACTTTTTCAACTTGAATACCAGCTCTTTCTTTCCCTTCACAGCAAATCCTTTTGGTTGCTTCATATAGATTTCTTCTTCCATATCCTCATGTAGGAATTTTGTCTTCACATCCATCTGTTCTACTTCAAAATCAAATGCAACAACAACAGATAACAAAAATATTATAGAAGTTACCTTGGCAACAAGAGAAAAAACCTCACCAAAATCAATTCCCTCAACATGGGAATAACCCTTTGCTACTAACCAAACATTGTATTTCTCCACTTTTCCTTCTACATTCAGCTTCTTTTTAAATACCCATTTGCTTCCAATGAGATTTCTTCCAGTCAGAAACTCCTCTAGATCCCAAGGCTCATTCTTATCCAAGGCTATCATTTCTTCATCCATCACCTTTTTCCAGAGATTTCCATCCTCTGAATCCACTACCTAACAATTCTAGGATCATCATTAGTAATAGACAAAGCAAAATTTGAATGGAAATCAGATGGAGTATACCTTTCTGGTAGCCTTCTTTCTCAAACCGATCTCCTCAATACTAGAGTATGATGATCTTCTTATTATTATTTTTGTTCTTCTATAGAGTCTAATTCATCATCCTTTAAATCAAACTCTATTTTCTCTGGTTCTTCCTTACTTGGTAGGACTACCTATTTAACAACATCCTTCATTTCTCTAAATACCACATCATGACTATACACAACCTTCTCAGTTTCTGGGTTCCAAATCTTATAACCTTTGAGACCATCTTTATACCCATAAAGATACACTTTTCATCCTTCTTATCTAGCTTACTCTTGTTTTCCTTTAGAACATGAACATAGGCCTCACAGCCAAATACCTTGAGATGTGTGAGAGAAGGTTTCTTACCATTCCATACCTCTTATAGAGCCTTGTCATCCAGTGTTGATGAGGGTGATCTATTGACCATGTAACATGCACATGGTAACTGCCTCTGCCTATAAATTCTTTCCCTAACTCGACACCACTGAGCATGCACCTTGATTTTTCCATCAGCATCATGTTCATCCTTTCTACAACTCCATTCTACTGAGGTGTATATGGAGTAGTCTTTTTCCTTGCTATACAACACTTCTTACATAATTCTTCAAATTCATTCCCACAAAACTCTCTACCATTATCTGTCCTCAGCACCTTAATTCTTTTCTCTGTTTGATTCTCAACAAGAGCCTTAAACTCTTTAAACATGTCAAAGACTTCATATTTCTTCCTGAGGAAATATATTCAAGTATTCATCGAGAAGTCATCTATAAATGAGACATAGTACACATATTTTCCCAATGGTGGAATCGACATAGGCCCAAACACATCATTGTGAACTAGTTGTAGAATTCCTTCTGCCCTCGTTGCACCAAAGGGGAATCTTACCCAATTCTGCTTCCCATATACACAATGTTCACAGAAATCAAAATCCAGATGGAAATTAGACATACCTTCAACCATACCTTTACTGTGTAGTAGTCGAAGACCCTTCTCTCTGATATGCCCCAGTCTTTGATGTCAGAGCATAACCTTTTCTCCAGAGACTATAGGAGTTCTTTCTTCTTAAACTCCAATATCAGGAACAATGGAACTATTACACCTATCACTAATAGTGTTTCCTTGCAGCTTATACAAAGTTCCAAACCGAACTCCCTTCAACAACACCATTTCTCCTCAAACCATCTTGGAGGTTTCCTTTTCAAATATTGTTTTTACCCCTACATCGTCCATTTTGCTTACATAAATCAAATTTATGGCCAAACCTGGGATGTGTAGAACACCGTGTAGTGTTATAATCCTTCCATCTATGAGCCTCAACTTGAATTTTCCTTGTCCTATGATTCTGGTTGCCGAGTCATCACCTAGGAAAACATTATCTCCATCATACCTTTCATATTCACATAACAACTCCATGTGGGGAGTCATATGAAAGGATGCACCTGAGTCAACCAACCATGCCTCATGATCTACATGTTTTCTTGAAGAATCCAAGTACACATCCCCTCCTTCTTCCTTGGAGGTCTTATCTTCTATAGAAGGAGCTTCTTCATATCCCTTCTTTTTCTCAATTTTGGATCTACATTGCTTCTTATAGTGCCCTTGTTTTCCACATCTCCAGCATACCTTTACAAACTTTCTGGGAGATTTACATCTACCCTTAGAATTAGATCTCCCACTTGAGGACTTAGATCTATTTTCTTTCCTGGGAGCATCCTCTTGCAAATAATGCATCTGTGCTCTGTCCTTCCATGATCTCCCATCTCATCTCCTCTGACAACAAGGATGAGGCCACTTCATCAAACTTCAAGGCAGTTGTATTACTACCTATGGCCACAACTAGACTATCTCATGAGTCTGGTAAAGAGCACGGTAAATTGATACACTTATATTCATCTGAAATTTTAATCTCAACATATACTAACGGACTTACCACAGTATTGAAGACGTTCAAATGCTCTGCCACCAAGTCTCCATCTCTCATCCTCGGGTTATACAACTTATTTCTCAGGAAAATTTTATTTACTAGGGAATTAGACGGATACAACTTCCCCAACTTATCCCATAAATCTTTGATTGTAGCTTCCTCTGACACATTCAATAACATTGAATCTGAGAGACGCAGTCA
>JZKD02S0089652.1:0-15670 GCA_000966675.3 Picea glauca | reverse complement strand
ATGATGTCGGATTAGTCATCCATATTTAGACTGGGAACATGAATGGTGATGTCGGATCAATCATCCTTTTTATAGACTTGCGATATGAATGTGATGTCGGACAACGCGGGGTTTATGGGCCAGTACCACAACCCCGCCCAGTCGTCGAATATTTGTTCAGTGGTCGTTGTCTACTCAGCATGTCGACGGCCAAGAAAAGTGTCGTGACTGGACCAGTGAAGGTCGTGTCGAAGCCATGGTACCACCACTGCGCATGGCAGATGGAAAGTATTATTATAATGGCTGCTACGAAAGCCAAACGACGACCGTGGCGAGTGGAGTGTGGTGTCGGCGTGAGGAGAAAGTTTTACAGGGTGGTCCTTAGTACTTACTCTCTCTGGTCAATCCATTTTAACCGGTTTTACAGGGTGGTCCTTAGTACTTACTCTCTCTGGTCAATCCATTTTAACCGGTTTTACAGGGTGGTCCTCCTCCTTACTTACTCACTCAGTCCCCCTCAATGCTCTCTGGTAGATCCATTTTAACCGGTTTTGCAGGGTGGTCCTCCTCCTGACTCTTTCTGGTCAATCCATATTAACCGTTCACGTGTATATTCCATTTCCGGTACAAGTCCTTTTTGGAATTTAGAAGAAAAGCTGAGCATTATTTTCCATATGTCATCATGGCCTTTACCTTTCATCTTTTTTAAGTAATAATTCTAGCACGCACTCGCATACACTTCCACCCTGTTTAAGTAATAATTCTAGTACGCACTCGCTCACACAAAACAAAATGTCGTGCTTGGGAGTTTTGTTATCAATCACATCAACGACGAAGCCAAAATATCTGACCCAAACATCCCACCATGAGACAAAATTCCACCTTGCCTTAGGTTAGCATAGGCGTCATGGAACTTCTTTTTACTTCTACGTGCTGTGTGATGTGTGGGGGTTAAATGGTCAAATATGCCCATTATTAGGGTTTTGATATACTTTCTAAATTACAAAAGCTGCTTATTCAATTCGATGATGCAGTTTCTTTGTTCTATATCGAACAATCATGTCGATTAAAATGCTTTGCAAGTTGTTAGGCATGATTTATTGTCCAAACAATTTCAACCTTCAGCTTTGGTAGGCCCTCTAACCGTCAAGGTGTCTCAGCACTTCTTTAGAGAACGAGACCAATGGAGTATTTTTTTTTGTTAACTTGTTTGATAGAGAACCTTATCATACCTTTCATTGCAACATTCATTTGTGCAATGATTATGGCTTGTCACATTTTAACATAAAATAAATTATTTTACATTTTGCTTCCTTGGAAATGAATCAATGTAGAAGAGAAGAGTATGATTGTCCAAGTTGGTAGTGATCCGAGTGTTGTGAGTGTTGTGAGGGAGATTTTATATATCGATCTATAGCCAAAAAAAAAAAAAACAAATCGGTTCAATATACTATTTTCTTTTAAACATTTTTGTGATTTTTTTTCTATATACACAAGGTTTGCTATGGCACAACACTCTGACGAACATTTGGAAAGGCTTTAAGGACTCGTGTAGATGTCTGGAATAACATTGGGAGCTACCTATGCTTTTCTCACATGGGAGTTTTGGTGTGCGATTATAAGACCCTAGGTTCAGTTTATTCAACCAACAAAACCCTTTAGATAGTGGCTCTTTCTGCATCACTTGCATGCAAGTGAAGTCTCACCTGAAGCATCTAATGGGGCTGCAGGAGCCAAGTTTTTGAAGGGATGAGGGGATGCGAGGCTATCATCATATCTATTACTATTTATCTACCCTGTGCAGAATATCTTTATTCATATCCTTTGA
Source organism: Picea glauca (assembly GCA_000966675.3). NCBI lineage: Eukaryota > Viridiplantae > Streptophyta > Pinopsida > Pinales > Pinaceae > Picea > Picea glauca. Next base: position 13,863 of record JZKD02S0089652.1, on the reverse strand, counting down.
TTAGTTAGCAAACTCTGATGTGCAGAACCCTTATAACATAGATTGCAACATAAGTAATCCACTGTATCATTCATTATTATTGTACACCAATCATATAGTAAATAGATCTATACCAATCATTCATAAACAAAGCATCCATGAACAAAAACATCAACCCAACACATAGAAACAATGATTTTAATATGGTTCACACAATCTTTAGGCTACGTCCATAACGACTGTATTCTATATTATTCTTCGTGAAATCACCATCTCATGCCTGCGCACTGCACTTAAAAGAGATATAACATAGAATACTATCTAGACCTGCCTAGCCGCTCTGCAGTGCAAGCCTCTCTCTCCTGCAAAACCTTTCCAAACCCTTCAGTAAGGATTCTCACTCATACACAACTTAACCTCTTACTCTCAGTTGCTTATTCTTCCCCAACCCATTACATATTTATACATAGAGTTAGGGCTCAGAACCCTAATAGTTTATCCCAAAACCCTAATATGTCCTAGTTGTTTTCCTTATTTTTCACTAGTGTGTTGTTTTTCCTTCTTTTTCGATAGCATGTTCCTTTTCCTTCTTTTTTGCCAGCATGTTACTTCCGCATGCCTAATTGTTGTTCTTCCTTCTTTTGTGTGTGCTCTGACTTTTGTTTTAACCCCGCAAACTGCTCCCTTTTCAGCTTTTGTGTATGCTCTTCAAAACTTAGTTATTCAAAATGCTTGTCCAACATGCCCCCAACACTCACCTACAACTCGCCTTGAACCACTTAAGCCTATTGCATTGCGCCCTTCCATGCCTCCATGAACGTTTGGAGGGTTTCTCTTATTGTAGCGACTTCCTTCTTTACCTCGGCTTCTTTCTCCAAAATCTCCTCTACTATCTGCACAGTCAGGGTCATGAGATTTTCCTCGTTGTTTTGTGTTGCTTTCTTCACCATGCACTACGTAGTTTCCAATGCCCCTATGACCGTGAGTTATTAATCCCACATGGGTACCAGTCGTTGTGCGAGAGTCTTCTTCTCTCGTTTGGGATTTCTTTGGTGCAGATGTTGATGCCTTTGGTGGGGCCATCTTTGCAATCTGGTTACTACGGACAACTGCTTCAACTCTGTGGTTTTTCTCAATCTCTGCAACATGACTCTCGACTCTCTCTTACTCGCATGCAACTCCAACTAACAATGGCCAATGTTTGTCAATCCTCCGTAACTTTTCTGCCCCTTCGCCAACTGTCCCTTTACCTTCCCACCTATATTAACTATCTAATCCCTTAGTACTGTTCATTCAATACTTGCTTTAAATTTGCATTAATTCCAAATCCTTCACTATATATTTTTTCTCAATTTTCTAGGCTGTCATGATCTCCTTTGGATTTTTCCATTTATGATGACGTCTCCATGTTGTGCTTTCGTTACGGATTTTGAACCATCATTCCGCTCTTTAATGTTGTTTAATGGTCTTTATATGTCCTTATTCGTCCAATTTTCCTATCTCACTTGTTCGTTCACTACAAAGGTTTTGCTTCTACACATAATTCGCTTCTTCTGTGCAGTTTCTTCTATCTTCGCAACACTCCCTCCTTCTTCATATTGAATCTTGTTGAAACTTAGCTACTTTTTGTTGTTTTTCCTTTGTTTTCTTTTTCTTTTTCTTTTTCCACTTTTTATTTCTTTTTATTTTTCTTTTTCCTCTTATAATACACTACTATAGTACATATATTATTGTGCAGGTCAGACTAGCATGCAGACGATCGATCATCCCTTTAGAGTTTCAACTGACTCCCATTCGCCATTCGTCCCAGGACTTTTCCATTTAGCATTAGCAATTGTGCAACACCTGCCTCTGTCACATACTTAATGACATATGGACCTAACCAATGCATTCAAAACTTTCCTGGATGCTGCATAAACTTGTTGTCGTATAACAATAGTAAGTCTCCCACTTGGAATTTTTTCTTCTTAATACGCTTATCATGCCATGCTTTTTCTCTTGCCTTCTGGACTTGTTGATGGAATCCAACCACAAATCGGTCTTCAAGTTGTAACAATTGTGAGAATATTTCCTCTATTGCATCATAATCCACAAGATCAGTAATCGCTGCAATGTGTAGGCTCAACACAATAAATTCCATCAGAATTATTGCTTCTTTCCCATATACCAACCTAAAATGTGTCTTTCTTTTCAATTTTTTGCTTGTAGTCCTATATGCCCACAATATTGCAAGGATCCTTAAGTCCCAATCATCCCTTTCTACATTGCAAATCTTTGTCAACACATTTTCTAAAATCTTATTAAAGGCTTCTATTGTCCCATTTGCTTAAGGGTGATACGACGTGCTCCTATGATGGTGAATTTGAAACTCCTCAGTCAATGTTGCAATCATATTATTCTGGAAGTGTGCTCCTTTGATCACTCAATCAAATGTGTGGGCACCCAAATCTTGTCACTACAATATCAAATAGAAATAATGCAACAGTCTTTGCGCTGTAGTTTGTGACTGGTGTTGCTTCTGCCCATTTGGTCAAATACTCCATCGCAGTGATGATATGTCTATCTCCTAATTTCCTAGCTGAAAGATTGATTGGTCCTACAAAATCTATTACCCATTTGCCAAAATCTTGCATTGTAACATGTGGATGCAAAGGCATCTCATCCTTTTTGGATGGTTTTCCAACCCTTTGAAAAACATCACATGCCTGGAAATATTCCTTAGAATCCTTGTGAAGTGTAGGCCACCAGGGCCCCACGCATAATATATTATGCACAATCACTTTACTTGTGTAGTGTCCTCCTGCAATACCTTTGTGTGCTTCTAATAGTATCATTGGATTTTCATTATCTAACACACATCATCTTAATATCCCATCTACACCTAACTTGTATAAGTTCCCTAGAATAATATGATAGTCTGCTACCTTAACCACTAATTGTTTATTTTGTGCAACTGTCATGTCTAATGGAGCCATTCTTGTACTTAATAATTGCACAATGTCTATGGTGTATTCATCCACCATTCAAACTGCAAATAAATGTGCATCCGATAAATTATCATCTATATTCCCTGCATCCTTTCCTAATAGAATGCACAATAAGTGATTTGGTCCTGCATTCAATTTGCTTGTCTTAACGATAACTTCAAATGCGTACTCTTGGAACAATAGCAACCACCTGCAAGTTCTCCCCCCCAACATTGGCTTGTTCACTAAGTATCTTAGTGTGGAATGGTCTGTATATATCTTGAAATGAGAACCCAACAAATAATGTCTAAACTTTTGTAGTGCATACACCATGGTTAATCCCTCTCGTTCTGTTGAGTAGTTATTTTATGTTGTTGACAACTTCCTACTTGTTAATGCAATTGGATGGTCTAACTATCCTTCTCTTATCTAAGATAATACGATGCCCAAAGCTATGGATGATGCATCCACATGAACATGAAATTCCTTCTTCCAATATGGGAATATCGAAATTGGCGCAATCACTAACTTTTGTTATAATGTGTCCAAACTTTTATGACAGTCCTCATTCCATTGGAATTTAGTTTCTTTCTTCAACAACTTCTCCATGGGTGTTGTAATCGGTGCATATCCTTTGTTGAACTTCCCATAGTATCATGTATGGACCAGGGTTTCTCTTAATTGTATTATTGATGTAGGTGGTTGTAAGTCTAAGATCACTGCAATCTTGGCAGGATCCACTAGTAAGCCTTGCTTACATACCACATGGCCCAACAAATTTCCAAAAGGTGAACAATAAATAAATTTCTTCAAGTTCAATGAAATATGGCATTGTCTACACCTATCCAACATTAATCTTAGTACTTCTTTGTGATTCTTCAAGAGACTAAACACAGTCCAATCATCTAAATAAAATTCAAGGAACTTATGAATAGTTTTTTAAAAGGTTGCGACCACTACTCTTGAGAAAATTGCAAGTGCATTATTCATCCCAAAAGGAATCACTATGTACTGGTAGCTTCCCCACTCTGTTGCAAAATTAGTCTTATATCTGTCTTCCTGAGCAATCTTTATCTAGTGATATCCTGAGAATCCATTTGTGAAGGAATATGCCTCCTACTCCCCTACATTCTCCAATAATTCATCTCTAAAAGGTGTTAGAAATGGATCATGCAGATATACATCATTTATATTTAATAGGTCTACACAAATTATGATTCCTCTTGTTTTCCTATCTTGTACTACCATTGGACTTATTCACTTTGACTCCACCACAGGTTCAAAAATTCTTGCTTCTAACATTCTATCTATCTCTATATTTACCTTCTCTTTATACTTCGAATTCAGTCTATAGGGTCTCTTTATTACTGGCTTAACATATGGTTTCAAGGGATATCCATTTCTTCTAGCTCACCATCTATCCCCTTCATTTCTAAAAGTGTGGTTCATAATAGATCTTGATACTCGCACAGTAAGTCTATAATTTTTTCCACAATTTCATCATTCTAATATTCTCATATCTACAGAAAATTTGGATTCTATTTTTTCTCAATATTTACCTTGCACGTCCTTAGTGGTTGTGCATACACAACAAACTCAATCCCTGGACCTTCCACTGCATGTTTCCCCTTAGTTTCAAGTATTTGTATATTTCTTGGATCCTCCTTCTCCTGATCTCCTTGAGCCAGATTATAACATTCCAATAGTTTGTGAAATGTCATAGAAGTTCTATGTGCACTACACATAGGTACTAGGTCCATCAACCCTTCTTCTGAAAAAATATTTTTTCTAATGGCTTGCAAAGCTGCATCTATTAATGAAGATTCATCTTAAAAAGTAAATTTTACCTTAAACCTTTGAGTTATCTCGTCCCAATCTACGGTTTCTCTACGCATTTCTAGTTCCAAGTGTTGATATTATGGTAGGTGCGGGAGGTATTAAACCTCCACATGTAACCTTGATAAGAATACAATGTTCCGAGAAGCAAGAAGAAACCCTATAACATAATAATTAAACATTGAACATAACCCTAGAAGAAAATTCGGCTAAAGAAAATAATTAATATTGAGTTTTTATCCTCCAGAAAGAGAAGTCAACCCAAAAAGCTAAGGAAGAGAAGTATAAATACAAGATGCTAGAGCTCATTTGGACACACAGCTCGCAACTGCAAAAATCTAGTGTGCACTGCATAAATTTAGTAAGTGCGCAAGTATGGAGAGTAGCTACTGCAACTTGTATTTTTTGTTTTGTCTTGGAATTTCTCCTTGGTTATAGTTTGGATTTTCTTCCTTGTGCACTAGCTATGGAGAGAGGTACACTACATTGATTGGATATTAGGTCTAGGGTTTTCTTCCAGAATTATTCTTTGTCAAGGTTAAGGTGCTCGGAGGTGGCTTCGGCCTATGGTTGGGTGACAATATTTCTATATTGTCTATGGTTAAATGAGCACACCTACTTTTATAACAGCTTATGGGCCCACACTATCTTCGGACAGTCTAACCACTGGAAGATAGATTGGGAGGATTTTCTCAGTTACAATTGTAGTTGCAGTAAAAAATTTTGTTGCAGAAATGAAACCCTAACCCTCTTGTTGAGGCACTTTAAGTGAAGATATTGACCTAATTTATGGATATCCTAGTGCAACCTAACCTAGCACACTTCTTGGTACTCTCAGCAAGCTAAGACATCAAGTTTGAGTTTTTGGTCAAAGTCAAAGGTTGACCAAGTCAAAGCAGTCATGACTTACTCTATGAAGTCAAAAAACAAGTTAGAAAGGGCTTCTAACTTCAGACCATGGAAGACAAGTATTGACCTCGTCCTTTCCAAGAAAAAGTGTTGGATATCATGAAAGGAAAGATCATGGAACCACAGTTTGAAGAAGAAAAAGAGAAGGAACCTCGGAACATTGCAATTATGGAGAAGTTCAGGGACAATTACATCAATTCCATGAGTATCATAGTGGACTCTGTAAAATACCACTTGATACCTTACATCTCTCATCTTGACTCATCTAATAAGATGTACGATGCCATAACTAACCTCTTCTAAGTCAGAAACATCGGACAAGTAATGCGTTTGAAGAATGAGCTATCAGAAACATCGGACAAGTAATGAGTCTAAAGAATGAGCTATGTGACATGAAAATGAATTATGATGACAACATAACATCATACCTTGCGAGAATATCTCAGTTAATATATCAAATACAAGCTATTGGAGAAATCATTTCAAAGAAGGAACTGGTAAATATAGAACTCAATGGCCTTCCGAAAACATGGGATGCATTTGCCGCAAGCATGAACACAAGGAAGGAATATCCCACATTTGAATAACTTTGGAATTGTTGTGCACAAGAAGAATCAAGGATTAGCACAAAAGAGAAATTCCAAAGGAAAGATGATGATCAAGCCTACACAACAAAGTTCAAGAAATTCAAGAATAAGAAGAAGTTTGACTCAAGAAAGAAACCAAATCAAGAGAAGGATACGTCAAAAATAAAATGATTCAATTGTCGAAAATATGGTCACGACAAGACTTATTGTCCCGAGTTAAAGAAAAGGAAGGAAACACATGAGGCAACAGTTGCCGAAAAAAAGGAACCCTCAAACAAAGTCAAACAAGATGAAGCAGATTTTTCCTTCTAGTCAAGGTAACAATATTATTTTGCAACATAGTCCTTGTACATACCATGTTTACATAGTTCCTGTATCTATATTTCTTAGGAGATAAGATGGGCAGTGAAATGAAACCTATGGAAGAATAACAAGATACAGATTAATATTACGATGATTACTAGTCAAGTAATGTATCTGAAAAGATGAAGTACGTTGACAATCCTTGGTAACAGTTCCCGTGGAAGATATTATTATATAAGTAACAACCACCAGATAAGCCGAAATCATAATCAAACTTGAAGACACCCAGAAGAAGCCAAAACATAAAGAAGTCAACAATCAAGAGGAGATTAGAAAAAGACTTGTGACACTTTGCAGAAGGCAATAAGGATGCAGACGGAAGCGTGGACTATCTTAGATGGAGGGATTTGATTACATAATTCCAAAAGAAGAGCATGCATTCATATATGAATCAAGGATTAGGAGGGATATAATACTAAATATGATCCATTGAGGATTATGAAGTATCTATCCATGTTCCCATTGAAAGTAGTAGCCATGATAAGCAAAACATGTTCAATCTAACTCTAGAAGAAGTCTTCTTCGAAAAGAAGACTTAAAGTATCCTTGGTTGTCCATCTACATCCATGATCCTATGATGAAAGGAATAATTTGGAATATTTAGGGAATATAGAAGACCCCACAGACCCAATAGCTAAAGAGAGACATGAGGAAGAACATGAAGTTTCCAAGAAAGAAAGAAAAGAAAGAACAACCCGTTTTTATACCGAGAATCACAAGACTACTAGCTTGGTTTGAACTCACTAAGAAGAAATCGAGCAGAAGAAATGGGAGTTATGATAAAGAACATGTATGTAAGAAAATGTGAAAAAAAAAACTTATGAATGGAAGCATTAATAGGTTCTTCCAAAAGGAGGGAGAAGACTGACAATAGCTTGTTCGAGATATACCTCTTGAAGTATCCATTAATTGAAATTTACATGTAAAAGATTGTTCTTCCCAATAAAGCAAGTGAGAAAGAAGATTATACCAGAAAGAGACCCATGTATGCAGATATAAGAAGACCTTGTATGGATTCAAACAACTTTATGCAGAGTATCTCATATACAACAGAAGAGTGGTGAAAACTTTCTATGAAAGAGATAGTGTGTCAAAATAGTTACTCAGAAGTCTAGGATGATGGATTGCTAATCCATGGAAAAATCTCATGATGACAAAAGAAGTGCTACTTGGATATGTTTCAGTTTGAGCCTTGCCACGATGTCATGAGCTAGCAGGAAACATAAGTGTTGAATTTGACCATGATATACTGTAATGATTAGAGCTATATGAAGCCTTAAGAGATAACCAGTGTTCCATGAAAAAATGAAGTACATTGAGATCAAGCATTGTATTCTCCATGATGAAGTTCATACAAGAGAATTTTTTCTCCAATATATCTCCATAGATGAGTAGATAAAAGATATTTTGGTAAATCCTCTGTCCAAGATGAAAATTTTGCATACTTAAGAAATAATCTGGGGATCGTGGAGATGACTTCATTTTTCAGTTCGAAAAATTGTCCAGGATGAGCAATTCCTTTCTAGTTTTGAAAGTGGTTTGAGATTTCTAACGGATAGCCATTTTCCAGTTCGGAAAATGGTCCAGATCAGATAGTCATTTTCATAATGAAAATGGTTCGATAGATTGTTGATGTACCATAGACAGTGATTCCCCTTGTGGCCAGTGTGGAGGAATGGTCTAGGAAAGTCATTCTTCTTGGCAGCCACTTTGAGCAGTGGTCAAGTAGAATGGTTCGCCTCGCCATGCAGTCATTCTTTCGAAGTTCACAGTTGTGAGAAATTTCAAAGAATGGTATGTTTTGGAGGTTGGTGCAGGAAAGTCATTCCCTAGGGCAAACTCATTCTATCTAGGTTGCACTATGATTAGTGTTGGAGGAATGGCCTAGTTAGGTGAATGGTCCAGGTTCAACAATCAGGGACAAGCATTCCCTAGGGTAGACTCATTCTCTCCAGGTTGAACTATGATTAATACCAGAGGAATGGCCCAGTTAGGTGAATGGTCTAGGCTCATAAATCAGGGAAAGATCTATAGGATAGACACTCTAGGAGAATAGAGAGAAGAGGAGTTCAATCTCTCCAGAGTCCTGAAGTCTGGAGTTGATCTAGACTATTGATCAAAGGAAGGACAAGTGGTAACAAATATGGAAGTCTAGAGGTCCGACACTTAGGAAGAAATAAGGTGTAGTGTTGTGAGGACTCTTGAAGGCCCGAAGGTCAGAGTCCATCCCAACCGTCCATTGGAGGAGGACACGTGGCGAAGAATCCCACAGTTTGGGGACGTGGCACTTTGGTATATTTGAGTCATCATGCAGACAGGGAGAAAAATCACTAAATTACCGAAGGCATCCTATCCATCGATCAGGAAGGGTGCACATGGAGGATGGAGTAGCCTTTCCGCGTTTCGACGTCGAGAGATACAAAGGGTCATGTCTTGTGTACAACCAAAAGAAATCGTCGAAGCAAGAAGAGAAAGAATCTGGGTCGTCCATCCATCTGAGCTGAGGACTGTCGATTTGATACTTGGGCATAATTTCCTTTTCAACGATCTAGGAGATTTGTGAAAAAAAGGTTGTGGAGAAATTGTCGAAGCCAGAAGTGCGAAAGAGGCGAAGATTCGTCGATCTGGTGGTGGAATACCAGCCGTCAGATCTGCTCTTTTTCGACACCTGATACTTTGCAAGTGTTTTGAGTGTGTTGGTGTAGCCAAAAATTGTCGAAGCCCGAAACAACGAATTTTGAGCCGTCGATCTCGGTGCTCGTTGAATACCATTGATATTTTCGCCTAGTGTTCAACAGTTTGCAAATTTCGCATTGAGAAATAAAAAGGGATAAAATGTCTTGAAGCCCCAAAACATTTGGGGATTGAAATATTTTCCCTCAGTCTCCGGAGAGGCTTTACCAGTGCTTAGGGACTCCCAAAAAATAAAATTTGCATTCGGGAAGAAGGTTAAGGACCCGTGTGTTGAAATTTTGGGCTCAGAGGGAGCCCGTGAGATAATTTTAGCTATCGACTAGGATGATCCTAGACTGGGAGGTTGTGCAGATCCTTGGAGAGGGTGGGGTCTGCATCATGACCTCTTTTCAACACCCTGATTACCTTATTATAGGAGCATTGATCTCCTTCCTCAATCCATTTTGAGCTCAATTTTCCACTATTTTCTCATATTATTGACTCAAATACTTGCATTAGAGTCCTCTGAACTTGATTTTGGCTTTGCTTGATTGAATTTGAATGATTACCACCTTTTCTTTCCTCTTTTGATTTTGCAAATCCATCAAATTTTGAAATGTGCATGACTACCTTGGGCTAACTTGATCCTTTGGTCAAAGTTTTCTTTACCCTTAGTTTGATCCCCATCACGAAGGTTCCTAAACTTTTGTTATCTAGACTTCAATACTTTCTAATTTCTTCACTTGATTGATTTTGAAGTTTTCTTCATTGATCTGGGATTGCAAGTGTTGCATTAAGCCTTGGTTTTTGAGTCTCTTGGTCTTCTGATCCTTTGAGCATACTCTTGAAGTATTTTGGACTTATTTCAACTTGGCATTAATACTTGATTCACGCCCATCAATTTATGAGGTTACACAAAGTGTTATTCTCTACTTTCCATCTATGTGTTCTTGTTTGAACTTGTGTTAAAAGAATTTTGAAATTTGGATTCTTTCAATTCTTGCTTGAGTGCATGTTTTGTTTTGATTTTTTTGCTTCGTAATCCTTTGCCTTGACATTAAAATTTTTCATTGAAACAAAGGAAGCAGAAAAAAATTCATTTGAATTCATTTCATTGCATTTAAAAACAAACAATAATTATTGCATTCTAGTTAGTGGGTGGAGCATTTTTGATCTTTCATTTTAAAGAAAAGTAAATTGCATTTTAATTGCATTGCATTTAATTGCCAGGAATCGTGTATCCTACAGTTTCTTTGACTCATATATGAAATACCTTTTTCATTCAAAAAGTAGTTCATGTTTCTTGCATTGAATGTTACACTTGTTTATTTACTTGAAACCTCTTGCTCCTTTTTGTAGATAGGTTTCATCAAAACTAAAGATTGCATTCCATTCATTTTTTCTTTTGAAGTATTCTTGGAGTCAGGGTGATAACACCATATAGTTTCACTTCCATTTACGATTTTGATTGACAAAAATCATAAAAAGAACAAGCAAATAATCTAAAATCAATAAGACTTTTTTCTTTTATAGAAAACCAACAAGTCTAGGATTTTAGGGCCTTGGTTGTTGGGTGGAGAGTAAATTCTCCAAGTCCACTGAAACAAGACTGTAGAACACTAATGAGTGAAAAAATACAACTGTGTTATACGCATAGTCAAGAACCCCCTCTAACATAGGGGCTAAACATGAGTTCACATGCAGAAGAGAAATGTAGATTACCCCTCCAAAGCTTAACCAATTGTAGTGGAAAGAGCGTATATTGAGGGTTTTTCTTGAGTGTTACTGGTTTATTTGGTCTCGGTACTTCATGAATCTCGAATCCATTCAAGGTCCTCAGGAGTATTATTGATCCACTTGTTTTCATACCTCTGGAAGAGCTTCATAATTTGTTATCGTGACCATACATTTGGTCCAGATTGTCGACTATACCCCCCTGGAGGCCAACTGTGAGCTAGTAACCTTAGCAACATTTCCTAGGTATCTACATAGATGATTGTGGGTTTTTTCCCATGGTGACTCAGGTAGACATCATATCACACTTTCTGTACCCTTGGAGGGTGACCCCACGAAGCGAGGGTTGCTTTCACTGAGAAGGGTTGTTACGTGGAGGTTGGGATATTTTTCTTTCATATATTCGTTGGCGGCCTCATCTCTTGTCTCCGAAAGATCCTTACTTCCATTTTTTCCCTATCAAAAGGGAGTTGTTTTCTTTCTCTTATCTTATAGGGACTTTGGTAGTGTGTTCTCTTTGATTTAGCGACCTTAGTATAATTTTGTGTCTATGACAACATTTTCGAGGACTACCAACCAAGGAACCCATTTTCACGGGGAACCTTATGTTTTTCCTTCTTTTTGAAACATTGGCTCTCCTTACATTACCACATTGAGTCTTCCTAGATTCACCATAGGTTTACCGATATGGTAATTTTCCACTCTAGTGATCCCAAATACTCCTAGTGCTTCGAATTCAATCCCTCCACCCCAAGAACATCAACCTCGTCTTGACCCTTTTCCTTCTTTGCCCATCACATATACTTCCCTTTCTTCTTCTTCGCCTGGTGAAATTATTAATGTTAGTAACCATGAGGCTCAAAAGAAGAAGAAAAGGAATAAGTAGAAGAAGAAAAATAAGCAAGGGGGAAATCAAACAACCACTAATAATCATGATGGGAGTGTTGATGATATTGACAAGTCTACCAACATACGTCGCAATCCCAAATTCCCTTGTAGGCTTTGTAAGGGTGACCACCTTCTTAAGGATTTCCCTAGTATTCCAAAGGTTTTGTGTGGTCTCAGGGTTCTCAACAACCCATATTGTCAACCATTGCAGGTCATGCTCATGAAAACCCATCAACTAGTAATCATTAGGTTGGGGGAAAAAAGAGTCAAATTAGAATTCCTTGTTGCCTATGCGGGGAAATGCACCACAATTACCTTTTCCCTCATATGGATGAAGCTTCAAAATTGTTGAAATACATTTTTGTTTCCCATCAACAACCTTCAACTACTTCCCATGAGTCCTCTCCCAACCCACCATTGGTTGATGAAGTGATCAGTCTGATTCAATCCTCGGTTGATCCCACTCTTCCCTTGGAGAGTGAAGTGGATATCACTTGGGTTTTTCTTGTCACTTCATAGTTATCCATAAAAGGGGGCGTGGAACCCCCTCCAAGTAATGAGGTAATTTCCTTTTATTGGAATAGTATGATGAAGCCTCACCTTCATTCCTACCTTCCTTTCCAAATCATTGTATAGGTTTATAATCGGTTCATACCTTGATATATTATAGATGAGGGATCTTATGTTAGTATTCTATCCTAAACCACTTGGAAAGCTATTGGATCCCCTCAACGTGTGTCGGTGACCCATTATCTATTATCTTTTAATAGAAGATATAGTGAACCTTTAGGGATCCTTCCTCGACTATTCATCAACTTAGGAGGGAAAAATGTCTATTTCGATGTTATGGTAGTCCAATGCCCCTTGGAATTTAATTTACTCATTGGGCAGGACTATGTTTATAATATGAAATTTGTCCTGTCCACACTCTTTCGAGTGGTGCATTTCCCTCATAAAGGAAACATTGCGACCATTGACTAGCTTTCATTCGTTGGTCCTGATCTGAATGTCGAGCACCCAGCTTCCCTGAATGTTCCTTATATGCAAGAAGTATCCCCCCCGCCACAAGTTCATTATGTGGAATTATCTCCAATGCCTTTGATTGATAATGAGAAGGAACCTCTCGTTGTATGCTCATTTTATTTTGATTTAGTTCCAACAATGGACATGGTAACTCTGTCTCTAGGGACATTGGAACTTGTTCTCCCCTTATTGATCAAAGTGAGTCTCTTGACATGTATTCCTTCCAAAGAATTATTTTTTCATCTGATGAAGACCTCTTGGAAGCCATGGTCAAGGTTTACAAGCATAGTTCATTTTATGTTTCAAGGTCATTAAAAAATGAAACAGATACCCATGAGCATAGTTATTTTCCACTGTTAAGATCATTAAAAGATGAAACAGATAACCATCAACATCGTTCATTTTTTGTTTCAAGATCGTTAAAAAATGAAACAGACTGCCCTCCGATTGAGTCGACTCTTTCACTATATCTCATAAATTTTGAGTTGAGTCTTTCACTAGATCTCGTAAACATTGAGTAAATTCTTTTGCTAGATCTCAGAAATGTTGAGTTGAGTCTCTCACTAGATCTCATAATTGAACCTTCATTTCTTCCTACCGTGTCAATTGATCCTCTTTATTCCTCCCCCCTTGTGAACCTTTTAATATTAGTAACCATAAGTATGATTGGGTGTTGAAGAATAGTTGGCAGACGAAACGAAGCTTAGGGGGTATGTCTCCAACCTTTGGACATCATGTTGGAGTTAAGTCGCTAGCCTTGGTTGATTATGTTGGGGGAAAAGTACCAACCTATGTGTTCTAGGATAAATCCGTAAGTGCGGACACAAACCGATCTCCCCAGATCCACCTGGATCTGGAACAAACAGTGACAGAATACTACTCTTTCCCTAGTTCTAAAGTATTGA
>JZKD02S0089630.1:0-24984 GCA_000966675.3 Picea glauca | reverse complement strand
TTGATAATAGAGTTTTATAGCTTAGGGATTTTCCTACTTCTATAGAGAAATTATATAATTCTACATATGGTATCAGAGCAAAGGTTACAACACTGGACCTTGAACATGGCCACATTATTTTCTTAGCATATATTTCTATTTATGTAAAACTAATAAATCTTTATTGTTACAAACAAAAAACCCTTTCTGTTTTTTGTTAATTGGGGCAACCCAGGATGATGTAGAAATTAGAATTGAAGGAAATCCGTAGAAAAGGTCTCTCGTAGATCCAAGATAGAATAGTGAAGGAAACTCACCTATGGAAGTGTTGGAAACAATGAGGAATCTTATTGTTAAGCTGTAGGTATTCAAAGCCGACAATGAGAAACTGAAGAAAGAACAGCAGGAGAAGAAAGAGATAAATGAAGTCCTGTTGCGCAGTATAGTGACAAAGAAAAGCCCAAAGGATGATAACAATGAAGAATAGGTCAGAAAAAGGGCCTCCAAGAACTCTGGGCCTGAAGCAGAAAAAGGAGACAGTTCGCCTGAAGGTACACCTTCAGCTGAAGACAAAACAAAAACAGACAGAAAGAGAAAACAAGTATATGACCTTGAAGGAGAATTTAAGAAAATTAAACCAACTACCTTTGATGGAGAATCCAGAACAGGAGAGAAAGCAGAAACATGGTTATTAGACATCAAATTTTTTTTCCAGATATACAACTATTCCAGCAATATGAAAGTCAAAATGACCATTTACAATCTGAAGGGAAAAGCTAGCATCTGGTGGCAAGATCTGAAATTGGCTAAGGGCCTAAAAAAGAAACAGATGGAATGGTCTGACTTCAAGAAATATTTTAAGAAACAATACCTATCTTAAAGCTACTATGAAAGGAAAACAAAAGAATTTTATGAGTTATGACTTGGTCAGATGACAATGGAGGATCTTATAAACAAATTCATGGAATTACTAAGGTTCGTACCTTATATCCGGGAGGAAAAGGTAAAAATCCAGTGGTTCCCAAGCTGTTTACCATAGTTCTACAGGGACAGAATTGAGTTTGACAACCCCAAGTCCTTGAGTGAAGTATTCAGAAAATCACAAATCTTCTACGACCAGTACAAATAGCGGGCAGAGTTTCCCAAAGCTTGGAAGGAAAAGAAACAAGACCAAATGAACCAACAAAAGAAGGGATACCATCCAACTCCTTATCAAAATGCATCAAAAATATTTCCTAGAAAAGACTTTCACTCCAGTTATCCAAGTACACAAGGCAGTGGTGGACCAGTAAATCTGGGAACAAAGAAGTTTGGGGACAGTCCCCGTGAACCATTGAAGTGCTGGGAATGTCGAGAACCTCATCTAAGGAGTAATTGTCCACGTATAAATGCAATAAACAAAACGGTCGTTCATAATTTGTAGGAAGCCCCAATGATGGGTGATGTGGGCAAAAGCTTGCACCGAATAAATGCAGTCGTAGATGGTTGACAAGTTGACCACCAATCCTCGGTGTTGGAAATCGAAGGTAAAATCAATAACACTCGAATTTATGTTTTAATTGACCCTAGAGCTATGTTAAATTATATCACTCCTGGTGTAGTAGAGACAAATAAACTTAAGAAAGTGAAACACACAAAATTATGGTTGGTACAACTAGCAATAGGAACAAAAAGAAAAGTGGTTGACTTTATTTTTGATTTTGAGTTCAGTTTAGATGGTCAAAATATAAGAACAAATATGAACATTCTACCACTAGGATCTTATGATGTGATTATCGGAATGGACTGGTTAGAAAAACACAAAGCAATACTAGATTGTTATGAAAAGTCACTTAAGTGTAAAGACGAAAGTGGTACTACTTGGTTAGTCCAAGGTATACCAAAACTAATATCATTTAGACAAGTCACAACAATACAATTCAAAAAATGCATGAGAAAGAGTTGTCAAGTTTACGCCATCCAAATAACGAATCTGTTAGAAGAAGAAGATAAGCCCAACCTAGAAGACCTTGTTGTTCTATGTGAATTCAGAGACGTGTTTGTTGATGAGATACCTGAATTACCTCCTAGAAGGGAAATATACTTCTCCATAGACCTTCTACCTGGTTCAACCCCTATATGGAAAGCACATTACCAATTGAGTTTACCAGAATTGACAGAATTAAAAATACAACTGCAGGAGTTATTGGACAAAGAGTATATTAGAATGAGTATTTCATCATGGGGAGCACCAGTCCTCTTTTTGAAAAAGAAATACGGTACTCTAAGACTATGTATCGATTATATACAATTGAATAAAATGAGTATTAAGAACAAGTACCCCTTACCTAGGATAAATGATCTGTTCGATCAAGTAGGTGGGGCCAAGATCTTTTCAATGTTGGATTTACGATCCAGTTATCATCAAGTTAGGATAAAATATGAGGACATAAGCAAATCAGCTTTTGGAACAATATATGGACACTACGAATTCGTAGTCATACATTTCGGACTCACTAACACACCAGCCACGTTTATGTGTCTAATGAACAGTATTTTCATCCAGTACTTGGACAAGTTCATACTGGTATTTATCGACGATATCCTGGTCTATTCTAAAACAGAAGAGGAACATGAAGAACACTTAAGAATAGTTCTGCAAACTTTGAGGAAACACAAATTGTACGCCAAATTTGATAAGTGTGATTTTTATCAAAAGAAAATACAATACCTAGGACATGTAATTTCTGCAGAAGGCATTGCATTCGACCCTGAGAAAATAAAGGCCATCATGGAATGGTCAATACCTAAGGATGTAGAGGATATTCGGTCATTCATGGGAATCACCAGATATTATCCCAGATTTATAGAAGGGTTTTCCAAAATAGCCTACCCTATCACATCATTACAAAAGAAAGGGACCAAGTTTAACTGGTCACAGAAGTGTCAGGATAGTTTTAACAAGTTGAAGGAATTATTAACAACTGCACCCATTTTAACAGTAGTAGACCCAGATAAAGACTTCACCGTCTATGCTGACATGAGTAAAGAAGGTCTAGGTGGTGTCCTAACTCAAGATAGACATGTTATTTGTTATGAATCCCAGAAATTAAAGGAACACGAGCGAAACTACTTCACTCATGACTTAGAATGGGAAGCAATAATTCACGCATTAAAAATGTGGCGGCACTACATAATGGGCAAAAAGTTTCTATTATTGACGGATAATAGCAGTGTGAAATATTTGTTTAGCCAACCATATCTTAATGCAAGGCAAGCAAGGTGGCTAGCCTTCTTGAGTGAATTCAATTTTGAGGTAAGACATATCAAAGGTAAGGAAAACAAGGTAGCAGATGCTTTAAGTAGAAGAGTCCATGGGTTATTTGAGATAAATGTCAGCAGAGCAGAAAGTGACCTGGAACAAAGAATAAGGATGACAGGTATTAATGATGAAAAATACACTAAGTTGGTGACAGAATTACAAAACGCCACAACAAACTCAGACAAACCATATCTGAGTATCGATAAAAATGGCCTTTTACAATTCAAGAATAGACTTTACATACCAGACTCGACAGAGTTAAAGATAAGAATTTTGGATGAAGTGCATAAGAAACCGTATTCTGGTCATCCTGGATACCAGAAAACGATAACAACACTTAGGAAATTATTCTATTGGCCTAATATGGAAGGCGAAAGAACAGAGTACTTGGCTAGGTGCCAATATTGTCAGCAGGTAAAGGCCGAACACCAACATCCCACCGGCCTATTACAGCCATTACCAGTACCATAATGGAAATGGGAGATGATATCGCTTGATTTTACTACAGATTTTCCTAAAAATCAGAAACAAAATGACTCTATTATGGTTGTAATCGATAAAATCAGTAAGTCTGCATAGTTTATTCCTGTAAAGTCTACTTTTAAAGCTATAAATATCGCTAAAATATTTATGAAAGAAATTTTTAGATTGCATGGTATTCCTAAAATGTTGATTTCGGATAGAGACGTAAAATTTACATCTTCTTTTTGGAAAGAATTATTTGCAGGGTTAAATACTAATTTGAATTTTAGTATGAGTTATCATCCACAAATGGATGGATAGACTGAAATAATGAACCAAATCATGGAGGATATGCTCCGCATGTATGTAAGAACAAAACCAAGCAAGTGGGAAGACTACCTACACCTGGTAGAATTTGCATATAACAATGGGTACCAAACTTCGAGTAACTTAAGCCCCTTGGAGGTACTGTACGACATAAAGTGTACGACTCTAATTAGTTGGGACAATCTAGTTGACAGACTTATGGTTGGACCAAAGATGCTCCAAGAAATGGAAAGCATGGTAAGAAAAGTACAACAGAACTTGAAAGAAGCACAGGACAGACATAAAAGTTATGCATAACAAAAAAGAAGACACTTGGAGTTTCAAGTGGGGGATCATGTTTACTTAAAAGTCAAATCTCAAAAGAGTTCACTAAAACTTAGGAACTGTGCCAAGTTGTCACCTAGGTTTTGTGGGCCCTTCGAGATACTAGCTCGAATTAGATCCATAGTATACCAACTTGCACTTCCAGCTAATCTAAAAATTCATAACATATTTCATGTTTCTTTGTTGAAAAATTATATTCATGATCCTACTCACATGATCGATTGGAACTTGGTGCAGGTGGAACCAGAAGGTGAGTTCCAGGCAGAACCCCTGCGCATTCTGGACTGGAGAGAAATAACACTTCAGAACAGAGTCGTCGCTCAGGTAAAGGTTCAATGGAAGCACTTTTATCCTGAGGAGGCCACTTGGGAGTTGGAGGAAGATTTACATAAATCTCATCCAATCCTGTTCCAAGCAAGGAATGAACATTGAGGACAATGTTTTAGTTGAAGGGGGAAAGGATATGACATCTCCAAAAATAAATTATTTTTGAAATTCAAAAATTGTTAGAAAATTACTCCGTTTTTGGTAAATTCGAATTCGGAATTTTTTTTTCCATTTATTGCAATTCCAAATTTCAAATTTGGTAAATTGTAATTAATTATTATGACTATTGGGCAAAGACCTAATTCGACCCAACTAAATATTTTACTATGATACTTGTATGCAAACAAAATATTTTTTAATTATTGCAGGAGGACAAATGGAATAGCCATGTTAAATTCAGCTGACCATGACTCCATGAGTGGGGAACATGTTGGAACTACCTTAGGGCTGATTGTTACAAGTGGAAAATCAAGGATTTGGCCATTGGCAGCCCCTAAAAATCAGGGATTTAGAAAGCTGCGAAAATTCCCAAGGGAGGGAAAAAGACCTAAGCAAAAAGATTGTTTGGATAAATGGAATATGTGAGGAGGCAAGACACTGCCTAGTATGCTGTGGAAAAGGAACCATTGTGTACTCGCTGTTATGAACACTAAATATTGAGTGTGAGGTAAGGAGAGGACTACAGATAGAGGAAGACATTGTTGAAGAGGAGATTCCAAGTTTTCCCTCATGGACTCATGGTTAGGCTAGGGGGTGAATCAGACAAGTGATTTGGCTGCCTTGTTCTACGATTGGGAGGAACATGGTTGTTCACTTTGTCTTCCCATGAACGGGTTTAGATATGTAATCTTTTCCTTCTCTGTTTGAATGATCGCATATCTAATGTGATGTATTTTTTAAACCTAAATTGAATTATTTTCCATCTCTATGGAATGAATTAGTCACAGTTATAGTGCAACCATTAAATTCAGTATGGATACAATAACCTGGGTGAAATCTGTTCGAATATATTAATGTGTGAAGCCCAAATGTTGATAGAATATCTTATAAAACAATTTATGAGCGACTCTTTATGATTGGATTAGATTTTGAATGAAGGTTAGAAATTATTTTTATTTTGTTATGACAGTCGAATGGATTTGGTATGATTAAGTTCTGGAAGAAATCATTTTCTGTAACTAGATTTCTGCTATACAGAGGTAATTGTAGGGTAATTTCCTTTACATTGAAATTTCCTGGTATAGAACAATCTAGGCATGAACAGAATGGAAACTAGTCTATATATATAGAGAGTAGGTATATTTATGTAAATACAAACTCAGAGTCATAAGTTTATTCGGATCGCTATCTGCCACTTAGTGTGGAATTAAACTAATACGAACAAATACATTTCCACGATATATCTATATCAAATATAGGAAAGCATATGTCTAATTACTATTGGCAGACATTATAGAAGGAAATCCAGAATCTAATGTCTACATAAGGAAGTACGTATATATATATATATATATATATATAAAGATCCGTTCTTATACTATGAGCATGATAAAATTTCGACAAACATGTAACCACAACTATAAATCAAATGCATATGAGTCGGAATATTTTAGCTAAAGAAACAATCTGATGCACTTCTTTCAATATGAATCAAATACAGTAGAACAAAGGGTACCAGTAACTCCATTGTTAAATTCTGGGAAACATTTTTTTTCTGTAACAGAATAGTCAGTTGTTTTTCTTAAAGGGAAGGAATATCTTGGATGTGGTAGGAACTGCTCAAGAATTTTTACACAACATTAAATAAAAAAATGGAAATCCCTTGTTTTAAAATTGGATCTTCAGAAGGCTTAGGATTGCGTAAATTGGGACTTCCTCCAGATGATTTTGTTAAGAACAGGTCTTGGTCTTATGCTAAAAAACTGGATTATGGGTTGTGTAAATATAGCCTCCTTTGCAGTTTTGGTTAATGGTGGGAAAAACTATTTCTTTCAAAGTGGGAGAGGTATTCAACAAGGATTCCCATTATCTCCCTTACTATTTATTTTGGTTATGGAGGTACTCATCTTAATGCTCAAACAAGTGCAAGTAGAAGGAAAAATATCTAGGATTAAGACATCAAGACTTATTAAGATCATTATATAACTATTCATGGCTGATGTATTGATTATGACCAGAGCTCAGATATCTAATTGGAAGGAAATATAATCCACTCTGTCTTTATTTTGCAAGGCATCGGGTCTAGTCATAAATTCCCATAAAACATCTTTTCTCTTCTATGGTATGCATGACCATGAATTGGACAACTTCAAGGCTATTTTTTCCTATAAATTTGTGGATTTGAATGAAAGTTGGTCTGTATTTATGAGTGGAACGAACTAACTAACAAACTAAATACAATAACACAGAGATATAGAGAACAACAACATATATCCAGTGAATAATATCTTCTATTAACTAAATGAAATAGGCTAAAACTGTAAAACTGCACAACTGAAAACAACTTTCTCGAATGGTGGTAGTTATCTTCGAGAAGAGATGTGGCTGCTACATGCATCTGTATGAGAAGAATGATTACAATGAGGCTCTAGAGGCCTTTTTAACATTACTCATGAATTCCAAAACCCTGTACATCCAAAAACCTAACCCTAGGAGGTGAAATGCTAAATGTTATGTGGGCCCCGCTAGGTAAGTTGGTACGTCATCTTCCTGGGGTCACAACGTTTTCATATGACCTCTATTTTAGACACGTGATAACCCGTTGGAAAGGTATTTTCAATAACTACACATTATTCTAACAAACTTTGACTCCATCTACATTTTGACTATGGAAATCCAAAAAAATCATTGTGTAGGGCCCCAAAATGACCCTGGAAGTACAGAAAGATGTATTGACATGAAAACTTCCAAAATAAGCCAGTTGGATTAGGTGGGTAGCCACTGGTATCCACTTGGAATATGTGTATGGATTTAGACATCCTCGAATGTGTAGAACCCACAATTACAAACAAGTACAGAAGAATGTGTTTAACTAAAAAATATTCAAGAGGATCGAGTTGGAATAGGTGGGTGGCCACCAATATCCAACTAGATTAGTCCTCCCCCTTTAGGAAGGAATTTTATTCATTGCATTGAGGTCCCCCATAAGGTGAGGAAACTTCTATTGAATTTGGCCCCGGGTGAGCCACTTTCCTTGGTGTAGGAGCCACCCTACTTTGACAACCCGATAAAGTTGGATCCTTTGCTGGTGAGTTCCCTTGACATGTGTGTCCACTATCTGATCAGTGGATTCCTATTCCATGCAGTTATGGTTGAGCTCTATTGGTGTCAGTTGTTCTACAATATCTAAGATGTCCAATAATTGTGGAAAATATGGCCAAAGGAGGTCCACATTGAAAAATGGGTGCAAGCCAAGGAAGGTTGGAGTGTTGAGCTCAAAATAATTGCTACCCATAGCCTTGGTGATAATGTAAGGCCCATAGCGCAATATGAAGAGCTTCCGATGGGGCCTTGAAAGGTGCTCTTTCTGCAAATGTAACCAGACCTTGTCTTCCAACTAAAACTAGTGTGTTACCATGTGTTTATCATGGTGCTACATGTACTTAGCATTGCCTTTCTGCAAACTATCATGGACCTGTTAGCGGGTGTGTTGAATCCTCTCAATGAATCTGGTGGCTTTATCGGCCTTAGACTGAACATGGGAAGATTCTTCCTATGTGGTTGCAAGAGGTAGTGAACCATCAATGGGACCCAAGGGTTGAAATCCCAACCCCACCTGAAATGGGATATGGCAAGTGGAGCTATGGAGATCCTTTTTGTACTTGTGCAACATGTTGAACATAGGGAAGAATCTCATCCCAGGTACGTGGATTCTTAGAGTTGTACATGCACAGGATATGCATAATAATATGATTAACGACCTTTGTTTGGACGTTGGTTTGGGGGTGGAATGAAGTGGATTTAGTGAGCTTTGTGTCCAAAAATGACCAGATAATTGACAAAAATGTGTTGAGGAACTTGCTATCCTGATCGAAGATGATGGTTTGTGGTATCCCAAAATGGACACACACATGTTCGAAGAAGAGTTGGGAAATATATGCCATTGTGATGCTCTTCTTGCAGGCTGTGAGGATGATCATCTGCAAAAACTGATCAACTACCACAAATACACAATCATTGCCTTACTTGGTGGATGGAAGGCCAGACATTTAATCCATCGAGATGGATTCCCAAGGCCTCTCGGGAGTAGGAAGAGGGGTGTATAATCCTTGATTCTTGATGGTTGGATTGGTGATGACATAGGTAGTGAAAAAATATGATATACTTGTTGATGTCTTGTCAAGGTTTTGGCCAACAAAAATGTTTCTGTAGAACGGCCACAGTTTTCTCCATGCCAAAATATACTGCCATCCGACTGTAGTCAGCCTCCAAAATCAACTTTGAATGTTTTCTTTCAGGAACATAGATATGTACCAGATGGAATAATAGTATGTCCTAAATGTGAAAATTAGTGACATTCACACATGTATGCAAGAAATGATAGGTGGTGGCAAAGTCTAGATCTTGTTGATAAAGTTGGGGCCACTCAGGTGCCTCATGTTCATAGGAATGGAGCACGGTAGTGAGTGAAACCACGAGAGGTAGACTGAGGCACTCAGTGGCATGATTTGTGCTCCCTGTCTTATAATTGATGTTGATATGGAACTGTTGCAAGTAGGTAGACCACTTCTGATGGAAGTCGTTCTACAACTTCCCCTATGTCTGTATTGTTGGTTATGGAGCCTGATTATCTTCTTGATTTAGAGGTATTTTGTTTTCAGCCTTGTTTATACCCCATGAAGTATTTACACCCCAGAAGTATGTACACTCTTCGACACGGGGGAGTGCAGAGGGGGGTTACCCCCTCTGGGGGGTCCTGGGGGGCTATCCCCCTGGTTGGGGGGTACGGGGGCAACCATGCCCCCGACGGGGGTTCGGGGTCAGTGTCCCCTGATGGAAAAATTGCCTTGTAAATGTATATTGTAATTTCATTGTAAATCTGGATCGTTCATTATAAGGTTGTAGATCTAACGGTAGAAATTGTGTTAGAGTTTTTTTCCCTAGAAGGAAACCCTCTGTTATGAGGGAAATGTATTACTGCTATGCATTATGGCGAATATTTTATTCTGAGATAGGAGACTTTGAGAGAAAGAAGAGGAAGTTACAACATGTTTGTTGTAGGTTGTATCCCTTCATTTGTTGGATAATAATAAAGGAAGGACCTGGCAATTTCTCTGGTGGACGTAGCCCACACTAGGTGAACCACATATATCTGTGTCTCTATTGTATTGTGTATATTCTATATTTGATTTCCTCATTTGTTTTATTTTATTTCTCCACAGTCCTGTTTTTCTAACATGTGTGAACTGTAGAGGCTTGTAATTAGTGTGGATGATTGTCTCCTTTCCCAAAATGTAATGTTTCCATTGACGACAGGATTGTACAATCAAATAGATTTCCTTGTCATAGGTCGGGTATTTCCAGACAAAATCTAAGAGTGTCTCACTATGGAATGCTACCAGATGACTGTGTTGAGTGAGAACTACAGCTACAACATAGTCATATGCATCAGTCTCAATCGCGAACAATTGTTGTAGATCATGTAAAAAGAGTAATGGAGTTGAGCGATGCTTAATATCATCAAATGATCGTTGTTGTTCCTTCCCCCACATGAAATTTTCCCTAACACCACCCTTGGTCACTTGGATGAGGTCCCATGCAATATGGGAGGATCTCAACATGAACCGTCGGTAGAATTTGGCTAGTCCCAAGAAGCTCTGAAGCTCATTCAGTGTGGTCGGGGCTGGAAAGTCATGGATGAATTGGATCTTAGCTGGATCAACATGTAACCCATGCTCATCAACAATGTAGCACAAGTATTGGACCCTGCTCATGCCAAAGGAGCCTTTTTCCAAGTTGGCATATAGCTTTTTTTGTCACAGAGTGCTCAAAACCTATTGAATATGCTGCATGTGCTCCTCCCAAGTTCTGTTGAAGATGCGTATGTCATCCAAATATACCACCACAAAAAGAGTTGTTGAAGGGTCTCAATACATCATCCATCAACCTCATGAAAGTGGTTGGTGCATGTGTTAATCCAAAGGGCATGAAAAGCAATTCAAAGAGACTTTCTTTAGTTTTAAAAGTTGTCCTCCATACATTAGTTGGTTAAATGGGAAACTGGTGGTAGGAAGACTTTAGGTCAATCTTGCTAAAGAAAGTTCCTCCTTGAGTTGGTCAAGAAGGTCATCAATTTTGGGAATTGGGTACCGGTTCTTGACTGTGATTTTGTTTAATGCTCTATAATCAATGAAAAATTGCTAAGTCCCATATTTCTTCTACACCAATACAATCGAGCATTCTCAAGGGGAGGAGATGGGTATGATGTACCCCTTTTGAAGTAGCTCTTGGATATGATTCTTGATTTCATCATTTTCCATCAATGAGCGGTGATATATTGGTCCATTAGGCATAGGTACAATGAGGGTTATATCAATTGGATGCTAGACTTAGCAGTGTGTCAGTATCATAGTGGGTGAGGAGAAGATGTCTCTGTACTCTTCCACGATCCCATCCATGTATGTGGTGACGACCTTCTTCTTACTATGAGATCAAATCACAAAGAAGACGAACTTCCCAGTTTGTGAAATGAACTTACTGCATTCCTTAGGAGATATTATAGAAATAACGGTAGGTGGCGCTACCTCTGGTATCCTATACAATTGTCTACCCAAAGTAATAATAATACTGCGGGGTCTAGACTTATACACAACATGTCGCTTCCAAAAATATGGTTTTCCTAAAGTAACATCAAAAAATTCAAGGGGATAAATATCACACAATACTTCATCTTTGAAAGGCTTGATGTCATAGGTCATACGACATTTTTGGCTGATATGAAGATCTCTTCCTTAGTGAAGCCAACCGATGGTGTAGGGTTGTAGGGGAGGTGTCATCGATAGATCCATCTGTTTGACGACCTCTGCTAAGATCAGGTTCTTCTTACTATCACTATTGATAATGAAATTAAGAATATCCCCCTTTACCCACATCTATGAGTGAAAGAGGAATTGTGTGGGTTGGGGGTGAATTTTCCCTACTTTAGCTATGAGGAGTTTGCAGATCCAAACTCTCGCCTCTTTTTCTTAAATTTCTACTCGATATTGACAACATATCTATAAGTTGTACCCAATGATGCAATGTATAGAAAATACATTTATGTTTGACTGTATCTATGCAAAAAACCGTGTTATTTGAGCACCAGATGTCTCTCAGAGTTTTTTATACCCAATTTAGTGCATAGGGTATGGAAAATATTGGTGAAATATGGTATTGTCTGGTCCCTTTCCTTATGTGGGGTGGTCCATCTTGTGTACTGATCCTCGTAGCTTCCAACATGGTAGTACTCTTCTTTAATGGCATCCATGAAGGAATACCATGTGGGGGAGACCGAAAATATTGTAGATTCCTCTATGGCCTTTTTCTTAGAGTAAGTATCTCAGTAGTCGTTAACATGGGGGACGACCTTGAGGAGTGCAAAATTAATATTTTTCATATTAAAAAAATTGTGGAATGAAAAATTCCCTTCGAGTAGATTCAACCATTTATCTACAACATATGCATCTATTAGTCCTTCAAATAATGGAATATCAAAATTTACTTGTACCTTGAAGGGGGTTGCAAGGCCGCTTGATGAAGATGCTTCTCCTGCAGGAAGCTGCCGAAGGATCTATGTAAAGTTGTCCATCATTTTGTTCCTTTTTCATGCAAGGGATTCATCAAGAAACATTTTAAAAGGATCTCCTGATCCATAATATTTACTTTCGTTCCACATGGTTTGTTGTCAGGATCGGTGTGGTATATCTTGCAAAGGATCGAATGGTTCGATTCCCAACTTCTTATACCCAGATCTTGTCAGGGACATGAAAAAATAAGAATAAATGAAGAGCATATTGATCTGGATTTATGAGTGGAATGAAATGACTAACAGACTGAATACAATAACACAAATATACAAAGAACAACAACAGATATCCAGTGAACAATAATTTCTATTGAATAAATGAAATATGTTGAAACTGTAAAACTATCGAATTGAAAACAACTTTCTCAAGTGGTGGTAGCTATCTCTGAGAGGAGATGTGGCGGGTACGTGCATATGCCATAGCATAATGATTCCAACGAGGCTTCAGAGGCCTTTTTAACATTACTCATGAATGCCAAAACCCCAGACATCCAAAAACCTAACCCTAGGAGGTGAAATGCCAAATGTTATGTGGGCCACGCTAGGTAAGTTGGTACCTCAACTTCCTAGTGTCATAAATTTTTCATACGACCTCTGTTTTAGGCGCGTGATAGCCTGTTGGAAAGGGTTTTTTTATAACTACACATCATGCTGCCAAACTATGGCTTTGTATATAGTTTGACTGTGGCAAGCAAAAAAAAACACTGTATAGGGCCCCAAAATGACCTGGGAAGTACAAAAAGATGTGATGACATGAAAACTTAAGAAATAAGCCAGTTGGATTAGGTGGGAAGCCACTAGTATCCACTTGGAATATGTGTAGGGATTCAAACAACTATGAAATTGTAGAACCCACAATTAAAAAGAAGTACAGAATAACGTGTTGAACTAAAACACTGTCAAGAGGAGCCAGTTGGAATAGGTGGGTGGCCACCAATATCCACCTACATTATTCCTCACCCCTTAGGAAGAAATGGTCTCCATTGTGTTGAGTTCCCCCATCAAGTGAGCAAACCTCTACTTAATTTGGCCCCATGTGAGCCACTTTCCTTGGTGTAGGAGTTGCCCTGCCTTAATAACCCGATAAATTTGGATCCTCTGCTGGCGAGTTCCCTTGACCTGTGTGTCCACTATCTAATTAGTGGATTCTTGTTCAATGCGGTGAATATTGAGCTCTGTTGGTGCTATTTTTTGTGGGATCTATGAGGTGTCCAATAGTGGTGGAAAATATGGTTGAAGGAGGTCCACATTGAACACTAGGTGCAAGCCAAGGAAGGGTGGAGTGTTGAGATCAAAAAAATTTCTACCCACAACCTTGGTGATAGTGTAAGGACCATAACATAATGGGCGGAGCTTCCGATGGGGCCCAATAAGGAACTCTTTATTTAAATGTAACCAGACCTTGTCTCCCACCTGAAATGGGCCTGTTGGCAGATGTGTTGAATCATCTCTATGAATACAGTGGATTTTTCGACCTCAGACTGAACATGGGAAGATTTTTCCTGCATGTTTACAAGAGGTAGTGCAACATAAATGGGACCCAAGGGTAGGAATCCCAGCCCCACCTGAAATGGGCTATGGTTAGTGGAGCTATGGAGAGCCCTTTTGTAGCTTTTCTGAACATAGGGAAGACTCTCATCCCAGGTACACAAATGATTAGAGTTGTAAATGTGCAGGATGTGCACAATAATATAATTGATGACCTTTGTTTGGTCATTGGTTTGGGGGTGGAAAGAAATGGATTTAGTGAGATTGGTGTCCAACAATGACCAGAGACTCGACAAAAAAGTGTTGAGGAACCTGCTATCACGATCGGAGATGATGGTCTGTGGTATCCCAAAATGGACCCACACATGTTCAAAAAATAACTTGGTAGTATCTACCATTGTGATGCTCTTTTTGCAGGCTGTGAGGATGGCCATCTTCGAAAACTGATCAACTACCACAAATACACAATCATTTCCTTTATTAGTGAGTGGAGGACCAGACATGTAATCCATCGATATGGATTCCCAAAGCCCATCAGGAGTAGGAAGAGGGGTGTATAAGCCTGGATTCTTGATGTATGGCTTGGAAATGACACATGTAGTGCAATATCTGATATACTTGCTGACGTCTTGTCAAATTTTCTGAAAATAAAAAAAAATTCTGTAGAACGACCAGAGTTTTCTCCACGCAAAAATGTCCTACCATCCTACTGTAGTGATCCTCCCAAATATGCTTTGCATGATTGCTTGCAAGAACACATAGATGGCCCAGATGGAAT
Source organism: Picea glauca (assembly GCA_000966675.3). Classification (NCBI taxonomy): domain Eukaryota; kingdom Viridiplantae; phylum Streptophyta; class Pinopsida; order Pinales; family Pinaceae; genus Picea; species Picea glauca. The sequence goes on along the minus strand of JZKD02S0089630.1, from coordinate 10,215 downwards.
AACAATTTGTATTGAATGTGAAAATCAATGACATGTGTGTCTATACCCAAGAGTTTATAGGTGGTGGTGAGGTCAAGATCTTATTGATAAAGTTGGGGCCACTCATGTTCCTCATGTCCACTTGAATGGAGCACGGTGGTGAGTGCATCCACAAGAGTTCAACTGAGGCATTCAACGACATGATTCGTGTTCCCTGTCTTATACTTTATGTTGAGATGGAATTGTTGCAAGTAGGTGGACCACTTCTGATGGTGGTTGTTCTACAACTTCCCCTTTGTCTATATGAACTACAGAAGCTTGTGATTAGTGTGGATGATTGTCTCCTTTCCCATAATTTAATGTTTCCATTGACGACAAGATTTTACAATGGAATACATTTCCTTTTCATATGTGTGGTTTTTATAGACAACATCTGGGAGTGTCTCACTATGATATGCGACCAGATGATCATGCTGAGTGAGAACTATGCCTAAAACATAGTCAGATGCATCAATCTTAATCTTGAATGGTTGTTGTAGATTAGGTAAGGAGACTACTAGAGATAAGAACAAGAAATGGTTCAAATCATCAAATGCTCATTGTTGTTCCTTCCCCCACATGAAGTTTTCCCCGCCACCACCCTTGGTCACTTGGTTGAGGGTCCATGCAATATGGGAGAATCCCAACACAAACCGTTGGTAGAAGTTGGCCAGTCCCAAGAAGCTCTGAATCTTGGTTATTGCGGTCAGGGTTGGCTAGTCACGGATGAATTGGATCTTAGTTGGATCAACATGTACCCCATGCTCATCAACAATGTAGCCCAAGTATTGGACCTTGTTCATGCTAAAGGAGAATTTTTCCAAGTTGGAATATAGCTTGTGCTACCGTAGAGTGATCAAAACCTACTGAATATGATTCATGTGCTACTCCCAATTTTTTTTGAAGATGAGGATGTCATCCAAATATACCACCACAAAATATTTGGTGAAGGGTCTCAACACATCATCCATCAAACTCATGAAAGTGACTGGTACATTCTTTAAGCCAAAGGGAATGACCATCACTTCGAAGAGACCCTCTTTATATTTTAAAGTTGTCTTCCATACATCACTTGGTTCGATGGGAACCTGGTGGTAGCCAGACTTTAGGTCAATCTTGATAAAGAACTTTTCCCCCTTGATTTGGTCAAGAAGGTCATCACATATAGGAATTGGGTACAATTTCATGACTATGATTTTGTTTAATGCTTTGTAATCAATGCAGAGCCACCAAGTCTCATCTTTATTATGCACCAGTACAATCGGGCTTCCACAAGGGAAGGAGTTGGGTATGATGTGCCCCTTTTGAAGTATATCTTTGATTTGATGCTTGATTTCATCATTTTCCATTAATGAGAAATGATAGACAGGTCCATTAGGGAGAGGTGCACTGGGGGTTAGATCAATTGGATACTTCACTTGGCAGTGCGTCGATAACCCGATGGGTGAGGAGAAGATGTATCTATACTCTTCCATGATCCCTCCCACTTTATTTTGCTGCAAAGAGAGGCTCTATGTAGAGGCCATAGATGTGGAAGAGACCTTCTTCTTACTGTGATAATGGATCACAAAGAAGATGAACTTCCCAGTCTGTGAAATGACCTTACTGCATTGATTAGCAGAGATTAAAGAAATAACAGTAGACAATGCTACCTTTGGTATCCTATCCAATTGTCTACCCAAAGTAATAATAACACTACAGGGTCTAAAATCATACACATCATGTCTCTTCCACAAATATGGATTTCCTAAAAGAACATCAAAAACTTCAATGAGAGAAATATCACACAATAATGTGATGACATTGTTGGCTGACACAAAGATATGTTCCTTGGCAAATCCAATCGATGGTGTAGGGCCGTCGGTGCGGTGTCATCGGTAGGTCCAGCTACTTGATGACCTCTGCTGAGATCAAGTTCTTCTGACTGCTGCTATCTATAATGAAATTAAGTGAATCCCCCTTTGCCTACATCTGTGAGTGAAAGAGGTGTTCCCCTTCCTATGGTTCTTCTGGTTTGCTTGGCTAGACTTTGGTGGTAGCGATAGTGGCACTGGGTTCAACATCGATAATCCACTTCCCTCCTTCTAGATTTGATTTAGAGTTAGAATCATTGTTTGACTCAGAATATTTCATCTCAACCACAAGTGATTGCTTGGAGCAACATTCTTCGGTATTGTGCCAAGAGATTTTATGGTATTCACACAATTTTCCCGTGTCCTCGTAGCTTCCAACAAGGTAGTATTATTCTTTAATGGAATCCTTGAAGGAATCCTATGTGGGGGAGACCACAAATATTGTAGATTCCTCTATGGCCCTTTGTTGAGAGTAAGTATCCCACTAGTCCTTAACATGGGGGACGACCTTGAGAAGGGAAAAAGTAATATTTTCCCTATTGGAAAAATTGTGGACCGAAAAATACCCTTGGAACAAATTCAACAATTTATCTACAAAATACACATCTATCAATCCTTCAAATAATGGAATATCAAAATTTACCTGTACCTTGAAGGGGATTTCATGGATGATTTATGAATATTCTTCTCCTGGGGGCAGCCGCTGAAGGATTTGTGCAAAGTTGTCCATCATTTTGTTCCTTTTTCACACAACGACTTCCTCAAGAAACATTTAAAAGGATATCCTTCTCCATAATATTTATTTTCTTCCCCCATGGGTTGTTGTCGATCTCGGTGTGACTGATCTTGTAAAGGATCGATTGGTTCAAGTCCCAACTTATTCTACCTAGATCTTGTCGGGGACATGCACGAAGAAAAATAAATGAAGAGCAGACCGCTCTAATACCACTGATCCAGATTTATGAGTGGAACGAATTGACTAAAAGACTGAATACAATGACATGGAGATATGAAGAACAACAAAAAATATCCATTGAACAATAACTTCTATTGAACAAATGAAATAGGCTGAAACTGTAAAACTATAGAACTAAAAACAACTTGCTTGAATGGTGGTAGATATCTCTGAGAAGAGATGTGGTTGCTACATGCATTTGTCTAAGAAAAATGATTAAAATGAGGCTCTACATGCCTTTCTAACATTACTCATGAATGCCAAAACCCTAGAAATCCAAAAACCTAACCCTAGGAGGTGAAACACCAAATGTTATGTGGGCCCCACTGGGTAAGTTGGTACCTCAACTTCTTGGAGTTGTAACTTTTTCATACAACCTTCATTTTAGGTGCGTGATAGCCCATTGGAAAGGTATTTTTGAGAAATACAAATTATGATGTCAAACTATGACTCTATCTATAGTTTGATTGTGGCAAGCCAAAAACAACACTATGTAGGGCCCCAAAACAACCCTGGAAGTACAAAAAGATGTGTTGAAATAAAAACTTCCAAAATAAGCTAGTTGGATTAGGTGGGTGGCCGCCAACATTCACCTAGAATATGTTTAGGGCTTAAAACAACCCCGAAAGTGTAGAACCCATAATTACAAAGAAGTACAGAAGAACGTGTTGAACTAAAAAACTGTCAAGAGGAGCCAATTGGAATAGGTAGGTGGACACCAATATCCACCTGGATCAATCCTCCCCCATTAGGAAGCAATGGTCTCCATTGTATTGATTTCCCTCATCAGGTGAGGAAAATTATACTAAATGTGGCCCCGAGTGAGTCAGAAGATTCCCTTCCTTGACAACCCGATAAAGATGGATCCTCTGCTGGCGAGTGCCCTTGACCTATGTGTCCACTATCTAATCAATGTATTCTTGTTCCATGTAATAAAGGTTGAGATATGTTAGTGTCATCTATTCTGTGATCTCTGAGGTGTCCAATAGTGGTGGAAAATATGGTCGAAGGAGGTCCACATTGAACACTAGGTGCAAGCCTAGGAAAGGTGGAGTGTTGAGCTCAAAAGCAATGTAACCCACAACCTTGGTGATACTGTAAGGCCCATAGCACGATGGGAGGAGCTTCCAATGGGGCCCTGTAAGGTGTTCTTTCTGCAAATGTAACCAAACCTTTTCTCCCACATGAAAGTGGTGTGATACCCCGTGTTGATCATGGTGCTTATTTTACTTAGCATTGGCTTTCTACAAAATCTCATGGACCTGTTGGTGGATGTGCTGAATCTGCTCAATGAATATGGTGGATTTTTTGGCCTCAGATTGAACATGGGAAGATTCTTCCTATGTGGTTGCAAGTGGTAGTGCAACATCAATGGGACCTAAGGGTTGGAATCTGAACCACACCTAAAATGGACTATGGTTGGTGGAGCTATGGAGAGCCCTGTTGTAGTTTCGTTGAACATAGGGAAGAATCTCATCCCAAGTACAAGGATTCTTAGAGTCGTACATGCAAAATATGTGAACAATCATCTGATTGATGAACTTTGTTTGGCCATTGGTTTGGGGGTGGAAATCAGTGAATTTAGTGAGCTTGGTGTCCAACAGTGACCAAAGACTCGACCAAAATGTGTTAAGGAACCCGCTATCCCAATCAGAGATAATGGTTTGTGGTATCCCAAAATGGACCCACGTGCATTCGAAGAAGATATTGGTAGTATATGTTGTTGTGATGCTCTTCTTGTAGGTTGTGAGGATGGTCATCTTTGAAAACTGATCAACTACCATAAATACACAATCATTTCCTTGCTTGGTGGACAGAAGGTCAAACATCTAATCCATCGATATGGATTCCCAAGGCCTCTCGGGAGTAGGAAGAGGGGTGTATAAGACTTGCTTCTTGATCGATGACCTGGAAATGGCATAGGCAGTGCAAGATATCTGATATACTTTCTAAAGTCCTGTCGAAGTTTTGGCCAATAAAAATGTTTCTGTAGAATGACCACAGTTTTCTCCACGCCAAAGTGTCCTTCCATTCGACTATAGTGATCCTCCCAAATCAAATTTTCACGCTCTCTTGCAGGAACATAGAGATGGACCAGATGGAATAAAATTCCTTTTTGAATGTGAAAATAGGTGACATTCATGCCTTTACCCAAGATATGATAAGGGGTTGTGGAGTCCTAATCTTGCTTATAAAGTTGGGGTCATTTAGATGCCTCATGTCCACAGGAATGGATCACGGTGGTGAGTGTAGCCATGAGAGGTCGACCGAGGAAGTCAGTGAAATGATTTGTGCTCTCTATCTTATACTTTATGTTGATATGGAACTGCTTCAGGTAGGTGGACCACTTCTGATTGTGATCCTTCTGCAACTTCCCCTGTGTCTGTATGAACTGTCGAGGCTTGTGATAACTGTGAATGATTGTCTCCTTTCCTAGAATGTAATGTTTCCATTGATGACACACTTGTACAATGGAATACATTTCCTTGTCATTGGTGGGGTATTTCCGAACAACATCTGAGAGTGTCTCACTATGGTATTCTATGAGGGCCCATGACCATGCCGAGTGAGAACTTCGCCTACAACATAGTCAGATTTATCAGTCTCAATCTCGAATGTTTGTTGCACATTGGGTAAGGAAAATACTGGATTTGAGCACAAGTGATGATTTAGATCATCAAATTCTCATTGTTGTTCCTTCTCCCATGCAAACTTTTCTCTACCACCACCCTTGGTCACTTGGATGAGGGCCCATGCAATATGCGAGAATCCCAACACGAACCGTCAGTAGAAGTTTTCCAGTCATAAGAAGCTCTGAAGCTTGGTCAAGGTGGTCGGTGCTCACCAGTCATGGATGACTTGGATCTTAGCTAGATCAACATGCACTCAATTCTCATCAACAATGTAGACCAAGTATTGGACCTTGTTCATGTTAAAGGATAATTTTTCAAAGTTGGCATATAGATTGTGTTGCTGCAAAGTGCTCAAAACCTGTTGAATATGTTGCATGTGCTCCTCCCAAGTTCTCTTGAATATGATAATGTCATCCAAATATACCACCAAAAAAGAGTTGGTGAAGGGTCTCAATACATCATCCATCAACCTCATGAAAGTGGTTGGTGAATTTGTTAAGCCAAAGGGAATGACCAACCATTCAAAGAGACCTTCTTTAGATTTAAAATTTGTCTTCCATACATCATTTGGTTTGATGGGAACTTGGTGGTAGCCAAAATTTAGGTCAATCTTTATAAAGAACTTTTCCCCCTTGAGTTGGTCAAGAAGGTCATGAATTATGGGAATTGGGTGCCAGTTCCTGACTGTTATTTTTTTTAATGCTCTGTAATCAATGAAGAGTTACCATGTCTCATATTTCGTCTACACTAGTACAATCAGGATTTTGCAAGGGTAGGAGTTGGGTTTGATGTGCCCCTTTTGAAGTATCTCTTGGATATGATGCTTGATTTCATCACTTTCCATTAGCGAGCAATGATAGATAGGTCCATTAGGAAGAGATGCACCGGGGGTTAGATCAATTGGATGCTTCACTTGGTAGTGCATCGGTACCCCGATGGGTGAGGAGAATATGTCTTTGTACTCTTCCACGATCCCGTCCACTTACTTCTACTGTAAAGAGAGGCTATTTGTGGAGGACATGTATGTGGTGACGAACTTATTCTTACTATGATCCTGGATCACAAAGAAGACAAAATTATCAGTCTCTGAAATGACCTTACTGCATTTCTTAACAAAGATTCAAGAAATAGTGGTAGGAGACACTAACTCCTTTATCATGTACAATTGTCTACCTAAATTAATAATAACATTGCATTGTCTATACTCATACACATCATGTCACTTCCAAAAACATAGATTTCCTACAAGAACATCAAAAACTTCAAGGGGAGAAATATCACACAATACCTCGTCTTTGAAAGGATTTATGTCGCAGGGAAGACGACATTGTTGGATGACACAAAGATATCTTCCTTGGCGAAGCAATCCAATGGTGTAGGGTTGTGGGTGTGGTGTCATCGGTAGGTCTAGCCGCTTGATGACCTCTACTGAGATCATGTTCATATGACTACCTATATCGACAATGAAATGAAGCAGAGCCCCATTTACCCACATCTATGAGTGAAAGAGGCATTCCCCTTCCTCTGGTTCTTTTGGTTCGCTTGGATGGACATTGGTGGTAGAGACAATGGAACTAGGTTCAACATTGATAATACGTTTTCCTCCTTCTAGATTTGCTTCACAGTCAGAATCATCATTGGACTCGGAACTTTCATCTCGGCCAGAAGTGACTTCTTGGAGCAACATTCTTCGGTGTTGTGCCAAGGGATTTTATTGTATTCACACCATTTTCCCGTGTCCTTCAACTAATCATTACCCTTATTGTGTTTCAGCTTGTACTGGTTGTTTTGAGAGTGACCATATTTTCTCTATCCCTTGTTGTGTGGGTTGGGGTTGCCTTTTCTCTGCTTTGACTGTGAGAAGTTTGCAGATCCAAACTCTTGCCTCTTCTACTTAAATTTCTGCTCGATCTTGACAACATATCTATAAGCCGTACCCAATGAAGTGATGTCCAGAAAATCCATTTCTGTTTGAATGTATCTATGCAAACAACCATGGTATTTGAGCACCAGATGTCTCTTAGAGTCTTTGATACCCAATTTGGTGTGTAGGGTATGGAAAATATTGGTGAAATTTGGTATTGTTTGGTCCCTTTCCTGACGTAGGGTGGTCCATCTTGTGAACTGGTCCTCATAGCTTCCAATAGGGTAGTATTGTTATTTAATGGAATACCTGAAGGAATCCCATGTGGGGGCGACCATAAATATTGCAGATTCCTCTATGTCCCTTTTCTTAGAGTAAGTATCCCACCAGTCCTTAACATGGGGGATGGCCTTGAGGAGTGAAAAAGTAATATTTTCCCTATCGAAAAAATTGTAGACTAAAAAATACCCTTCTAGCAGATTCAACCATTTATCTAAATAATTTTCATCTATTAGTCCTTCAAATAATGGAATTTAAAAATTTACCTATAACTTGAAGGGAGTTGCATGGCTTCTTGATGAAGATCTTCTCCTGCGGGAAACCGCCAAAGGATCTGTGCAAAGTTGTCCATCATTTTGTTCCTTTTTCATGCATGGGATTCCTCAAGCAACATTTTAAAAGGATCTCTTAATCCATAATATTTATTTTCATCCCCCATGGGTTGTTGTTGGGCTCGACGTGACCGATCTTGCAAAGGTTTGACTGGTTTGAGTCCCAACTTGTTATACCCAGATCTTGTCGGGGACATGCATGGAGAAAAATAAATGAAGATAAGACCACTCTGATACCACTGATCCAAATTTATGAGTGTAATGAACTAACTAACAAACTAAATACAATAACATAAAGATACAAAGAACACTAATAGATATCTAGTGTGTTAGCACTAGAAGTCACACTTAAACTGTTGTAAGTGAAAGTCTAGTACCCATCAAACTGCTAAAGATAAGTGTGTATGATAATGTGGAAAATGGATGGAAAACTCAAAAAAGAATGTCAATCACAACTTACTCCATAGAATATACACCAACAAATAAGGCTTTGAATAAATTTAGATCACATTTTAAGAAACAGGGTGAGTAGGTGGAAGACTTGATAAGAAAAATGTAATATGCCTATCATCTACATCAGGTATCATTAACACACATATGAAGAAAAACTCTTTGAAATAAGAACCTCTCACAATCAAAGAGAAAAAATTCCAATATATTTATAAACAATATCACAACAGATCCTCCATCGCAACAAAGATAAAATTCAACCAAATGAATCATTCAATGGACTGTAATCAAAATTAGATAGAAACAAGATGATAAGAAACAAGGTCGATTTCCATTATCTAAAGTGTCTTAGTTCTGGTACATACAATAGGAGGTACTCTTTGCTACATAGAAAATATAAAAAATATGAGTCGTCTCTCACACCATTTGAACCTCTCTTCAGTCTTACAATGCTCATCTTATAGCCTAAACTGTCATTGATAGATTTACAATTTGAATAACAACTCCTTCACAGGATCCATGTGCCTAAAGGTGGTGTGGCTATAGGTGTAAAACAAAAACAAAACAAAATGCAACATTTCAGGATGATGTTGGAAACGTTTGCAACATATTTTTTTATAGTTGATTATGTGCCCATTTGAGCGCATTCTCTTTAGGCAGATGGCCTCTCAGCTCACAACTGACCTTCAGAAATTTGGTGTGAATATATCCTGACATATAGTAGCTTCTCTTCCCTCCAAAACTCCAAAAAATTTGAGTTTTCAGCACTGTGCTTCAAACTTTCCTGTAGCAGCTAGTTCACAACACTAGATGCTGCAAACTTTCCTGTAGTGGCTTGTTTGATTTTACAAATTCTAAAACATCACCAAAATGTCTCAAGTGTCCCAAAATTTTGTAGCAACTTCATATTCTTGGTACATGACTAGAATAAAACATCAAAATAGCTAATGATGGTTTACAAAACATAGCCATCCTCAAAAAGTTGTAAAAATGCACAAAACAGCTAATTTGACCAAAATTGATACAGGTTATAGAGGTTCAACATATTAATTTTTTATCTTTGGAGCTTCTCCTGGTAGCAACCTTGGCCAATATTTCTAGATTTCTCTTGTCCAACTCTTATTTAAAATGATTTAGTTATGCCTTTAACTTTCTGATTTCAGCTTGATGAGATATGTTTTGTCTGTACAGATTTATGAGTTGTCTGTGGAGGGGAAAGAATATTTTGGCTAAAAATATGGCCTTATCAATGGTCTCATGGTACATTCCCATCACTCCCTTAAGATTATTCCTTGAATCCAAGTCTTCCTTTTTCAGTTTATTATCTTTATCCCTTGCTTCTTTGAGTTGCCTCTTAAGCCTCTTGAAAGTGGGATTACTTTCATGCTGAGGAGTAATGATATCAATAATTTCAATGGGCTACTCAATAGATTTGTATTTTCCTTTCCTCTGGGCTCATATCTCTGTTTCATCATCCTTCATAAGGACATTTTTCTTGGCTACTGCTCTAGTAAAAGGCCTCCTAGGATTAACCTTGTCTACAACAATGGGTGAAGGAAACACAATCTTTCTTCCTCTCAAGCTTGTGGACTTACTTGAAGGACCCTCCATAGGAATGGGATCTTCCATGGGTGAAGCTTCCCTATGTGAAGGTTGTGAAGGCCCTCCTGATTTTGTTTCATTTATGGATCTATCATCTTTATCAGTCATAGCACCCATTTTCTTCTTGCTAACCTATGAATACACAATCCTCTCAACAAGAGTAGGACTTTGTATCCTGGACTGTGGAGTGGGGGAAACATTTAACTAAAACTGTGATGAAGTAAGGAAT
>JZKD02S0089563.1:352961-365234 GCA_000966675.3 Picea glauca | reverse complement strand
TTTGTCTTGATTGCAGGTTAACTTTGGAAGGAGCAGCGCAAGTAAGCGGGCAAAGCACAATGGAGGATCTACACCAAACATCAGTAAAAAGGTTAGTAGTTCCTTTCCATGCATGCATCGTGAAAGAGGGGTTTAAGTTTTGGGTGGTAGGTTAAAAAGTCATTTCTTTACGGTCAAAATCTGCATGCAAGTCTGACCCTAGTTTGCTAGTCCGTAGGGTATATTTCCCAACAACAGGGGGGATGACTGGTATGAGTAAATCTATGCTGTTGGAATTTCTTTGACTAATTTTTCTTGTGAGAGTTGGGATCCCTAGATCAAAAAAGAGAGTGGTAGCTTGACCTTGTGAGGCAAGTTGGGAGCTAGACTTTTCTGGTTGTCCTCGTGCATGGTCCCTTTGGGGCTCAGGGGGTTAAGGGGGAAGAAGAGTACCCCTAGCGTTGGCTAGGAGGTACCACTAGAAAGAGCACAAGAGAATGAGAACATCTTCGACCTCTCATCGTCGGCTACAGTATTTTATTGAGCATTTTATGGTGTTCAAATTTTAGAGGTAAAAGTTTTAAACTTCGTTGAACGTACTTTGGTTGCAACATCTATTTTTGTTTGATGTATCTAGAATATTGTTGATCCAGGAATTTTGGTAAGATGTATTTATATTAAAAATGATTATGTTAGATGTACTTTTCCCTTCAGGGTTTCCATTACCGATGTACCCTCTGCAATTCCTTTTAGTGGATTTATAACCTCAGTGAATTTGTTTTTTGCATTTTCCTTTTAAGATCTATGTGTGTTCCCGTCCATGCCCAACATGTAATTGCTTCAAGTTCCCTGCATCTAATATATCATAATTGCTCGGCCTTGTGTATTCTTCTGGTGTTAAACCCATTGTATCTCGGTGTGTTATTCCTACTTACCTCTGCGTTTTTGGTGTAAAAACATGATTAAAATGTGGGGGAAACTAGCAAGAGTTTTTACCCTCCTTACCTCTGCGGTTTTGGTGTAAAAACATGCTCAAACTATGGGGGAAACTAGCAATATTTTTTACCCTTCTTACCTCTTTGTTTTTGGTGTAAAAACTTGTTCAGACTGTGGGGGAAACCAACAAGAGTTTTTACAATCCTTACCTCTGCATTTTTGGTGTAAAAACGTGCTCAAACTATGGGGGAAACAAGCATTCAGTTATACCATGTTTATCTCTTCCTTTTTATGTGTAAAGTATGCTATCTTGTGGAGGAAACCAGCATGCATTTTTACCATCTTCATCTCTGCATTTTTTTTGTGTAAAATGTGCTAGCTTGTGGGGGAACCAACATGAGTTTTTACCTTCTTTATCTCTGCGTGTTTCTCACTATTTTTTCCCATAACTTTCCTCATTATCTCAGAGTTGTTGGGGAATTTCCCAACTCTGCGTTTTCCTTCATGTCTCTGAGTTAATAATTCCTGCCTTTTTCTTATTCCTACACTTTGTTTTTCGGCATTAGAAGATGCCTTGCACATTGGAGTGTCCTTTAGTTTCATTTGATTTTAGTTAGTAATATTCAAAGGCAGATATCTTCTTTCAATGCGATCGCATAGTTTCATATGTATCCTTTTCCTTATGATTTCTAGAAGTCTTCAAGTTTAATATTCATTTTCAAGTGTCATTTCATATCTCAATGTTAATGTTAATGAACACTTTAGATATCTATATTCTGTCAATAAGAGGCTCTACTGAATGTTTGATTTATTTTGGGTCAGTCTATAAATGAATGAAAGAATTCTATTCGTGCATACATTATAGGTGATGTATCAAATTTACTTGAGTATGAATTAAATTGTTGAAGGACTATTGTAGATTAATAACACCTAAGTTGGAGACCTTACAATGTAAATTGTAAGAATCATTGAAAATCATGATTACTTTGCACATGAATTTGGAATTGATACTTATTTTGCGCCATGTATTAAAAGAGATGTATTGAATGATTGGTTGTGATTTGATTACATGAGCGCCTTGATTAAGGTTGATGTGTGATCAATTTAACAATTAGATTATTTGCACACCTTGAATAATGTAGAGGGGTGATTACTTAAGTAAACAACTCGTTCGCGTGCCACGATATTAATGTTGATGTATTCTGCATTATGAACAACACTGATGTATAACAATATGTGTATAATTTAATATTGCTTCCATTAAATTGATGTATAATTGGTTGAGTAGATAGCTTGGTTGCGCCATGAGATAAATCGATAGTTTTCTCTGGTGAAATGAATAATTAATAATTGATGAATGATTGAGTTATAAATTTACCTTGCGCCATGGATTATGTTGTGATTAAATTATTGGATTGCTTGGGCATTGGATTAACGAAGGATGTAAAATGATTTATCTTGATTACCCGTACGCATTGCAATAATGGTGATGCATGATTAGTTTAGTTACAAAATGTACTTGCACGCCTTAATTTAAGTTGGCCTGTGATTTCTTTGTCATTATTCTTTTGCACCTTGAATTTAAATGTTAACTAATCTGGCATCATGAATTTATTAGATATATGACTGATTTAGTGACTAGCTTTCTCTTGTGCCTTTACTTAAGTCGACATGTGATTGTTCTAGAATTGTTTACTCTTAAGCGCAACGAATATTTAATTGTTGATGTATGATTGATAACGATATTGATTACCCTTGCACCATGTTTAATTGATGAATATGATTGATGGATGGATCTAGTTGATGATTGGACTTGTTTGTTAGTGGGATGTAGACACCTCCTTATTCCTCAGAACAGTCACCATCCCTGAGACCTTAAATGGTTAAAATCAATTGTAACATGGGCTTGAGTGTTTCTTATGTGTCCTAGAGGTCCTAACCTTGCAGGGTAGGTTGAGAGGGTAGTCATTTTATATTCATTATCAGATTGTACGTGTTGTAAATCATTTCAATATGATTATGATGTGTTGATCTGCTACGCTACTTATGTTTATGTGTCCCTATCTTTCGTTGACGCGTTGAATGCGTCGTTAGTGATTTCCATGATGAGTAGCTGGTACTAATTTTACTTATGATGTTGTTGATTATGCATTGTTGTGATCATGTGTTGATGTTAATTTCTCAATGCAATTTTTTTTTTTTACCTTTTGTGCTTAATTTTTTCTTAGGCATAATGGAGGGCCATTACATATGGTATCAGAACTAGTTCAACCCTGCGACTGTGGACCATCACACCTTCCACATTATTTTACACTCGATTAATAACTTAGCGCTAATTAAAAAAAAAATTAACCTGTCCATGTGGTAATCATGGTTAGAGGACGTCGTGGAGGTTCACAACGTGGTTCTAGGGGAGGAGGTGCAACTCCTCCAGTAGAACCCATGCCAGAGGGGTCCAATCCCCAAGGAGAAGAACAAGTCATTGGGCATGAGAAGATTGTTGTGGGGGATGTGGTTGGATTAACCGTCTATATAGAGATGAGGCCAGGGTGCCTGTACCCCCTAAGGGTCACCAACACGCCCTAGCTGGTACTGGTAATGTTCATCGAGAACTCGATAAGTTCAAGTTTCCTGAGTTCTTGGGTGCCATGGATGGTGCGATCGTTGAGGCATGGTTGGCGAACATGGCGATGTGCTATGTACTTCGTGACTAAACCTCCAACATGAAGGTCTGGATGGCGGTATATCAGTTGATGGGGATCGCTCTTCTATGGTGGAAGACGCTCTTGCCACAACTGAACATGGTCGTCGAAGACGTGTCATGGGAACTGTTCGAGGAGCGGTTATGGGAGAGGTTTTTGTTTGAGGAATTCATTGAGTGCCAACCCAATGAGTTCAATGCCTTACGATATCGCGGTCGTATGGTGCCAAAGTATGAGACATGTTCCATGGAGTTACTTAGGTATGCTCCACATCTAAACACCGAGAAGCTCAAGGTCAACAAGTTCATGTTCGGCCTTAATGTCAGCATTCGTGGGAAAGTGAGGATACTAATGCCTCAAACGTTGCATGATGATGTCCAAAAGGCCCTTATATCTGAGGAAGAGTTGATCAGCAGGGGTCATGACAAGATTCCTACAAGACCGACTGGACGAACGACATCAGGTGCGCAACAACATTAGATACCATCTCGATGTATATCAAGGTATCGGGATACATCGTGAGTATCCACGTTCACGACACACCAACGACCAACTCCTCAGCAAGGAACTCCCTACATAGGACCACCGCATCAACAACTGCATTGTCTACAACATCGATTATTTAGGTTTATTTAGGCCTATTCAAGATGAGTTTATCTACGTGGAAATGGCTTCGGGAGCCAGGCTAAAGGTTGGAGGAAGGGTTATAGATTGGAGCCTCAATTTGGGAGATTTTTTCATGAAGGCCAACCTGTACGTCAAGATCTTAGGGTCTTATGACTTCATGATCGGTATGGATTAGTTGAAATCACTTGATCCGACACTGAACTGTAAGATGAAAAAGTTGAGTTTGACCGAGGATGAGGGACAAAGACAGGTGATTATAGGAAGAAACCAGGGAGTTTCCCTAAGGTTCATTTCTTCCCTATAGCTATGAAAGGGTATGCGCAAGGGATGCAAGCTATATGCAATCCTAACATTGAACGAAAAGGGTGTGGAGGAAGGATTAGAAAAAATTTCGGTAGTATGATAGTTTGTGGACATGTTCCCAGAAGAGTTACCAGGTTTGTCGCCCGAAGGAGAGCTAGAATTTACCATCGACTTAAAACCTGGAACTGAACCAATAGCAAGAACGTCGTATCAGATGTCAACACTTGCGTTACAGGAGTTGAAAATGCAACTAAAAGAGTTGTTGGACCTAAGGCTTATATGTCCAAGTGTGTCACCTTGGGTTGCGCCTCTTATTTTCATACAGAAGAAGGATGGGTCGTGGAGACTCTATATTGACTACCATCAATTGAACAAGGAAATGATTAAGAACCAATATCCTTTGCCAAGAATAGACGATTTGTTTGACCGAATGAAAGGAGCAATGATGTTATCAAGGATTGAATTGAGATCAGGATATCACCAGTTATAGATCAAAGAGGAAGACATTCCTAATACCACATTCAAGACAAGGTTCGGGCATTAGGAGTTTACCATTTTACCGTTTGGACTGACAAACGCCCCAGGGGTATTCATGAGCTTGATGAATGGGGTGTTTCAGGAATATTTGGACAAGTTTGTTCAAGTATTCATTGACGAAATATTGATATATTCTGGGATGACAGAAGAACATGGTGAACATTTGCGCTTGGTACTACAATGTTTATGAGAAAACAAATTATACGGGAAACTGTCGAAATGCTCTTTTTATCAATCAATGATTCATTATTTGGGGCATGTTATCTCCGACGAAGGAATCATTGTGGATCCAATGAAGATAGACACTATTATGGAATGTCCTGCACCAACGAACGTATGAGAAGTACGTAGCTTCATGGGTTTAGATGGATATTATCGACGGTTCATTGAAGGTTTTTCGAAGATAGAAAATACGATCGCAGAATTGCAGAAGAAAAACAAGAAGTTTGTATGGACACAGAAATGCATGGAAGCATTTCAAAGGCTCAAGGATTTGTTAACGACAACCCTGATACTAAAAGTCCCCGACATGGACGAGGAATTATCAGTATGCATAGACGCATTCGAGGAAGGCTTAGGCAGAGTCTTGATGCAAGATGGTCGAGTGATCGCTTACATCTCAAGGAAATTAAGAAATCATGATGAGAACTATGCAACAAAAGATTTGGAGTTGTTGACCATTGTGTATGCCCTGAGAGTATGGAGGCACTACCTAATTGGACGAAAATTCAAACTAAAAACTGACCACTGTGGTTTGCAACACATTTTTACACAAAGTGACTTGAATGTGCAGCAAAGGCGTTGGTCAAAACTACTTAGCGAGTATGAGTTTGAGATTACCTACATAAAAGGGACAGTGAATAGATTGGCAGATGCGTTGAGTTAGAGACCACACATATTTTTGGTAATACCTCTTCAAATGAATCTTTGAAAAAATATTCTAACTTCACAGTGCGAAGATGACTGGTATAAAGAGGTTAAGGAAAATATCGGCCAAGACATCATGTTGGTACCAAAGTTTGAGGGATTTACATTGGACAACAACGGTTTAATGAGGTATAATAACCATATTTACGTATCGCCTAACAACAAATTGAGAAGATTAATCTTAAACGAAACTCATAGAGTAGTGTACATGGCTCATCCAGGAGTCACAAAGATGAGGGCAGACCTTAAACCCTTATTCTTCTGGAAAGGAATGAGGGAAGATATCGTCAACAACGTGGCAAGATGTATAGAATGTCAGCAAGTGAAGGCTGAACATAGACATCCGAGATGATTACTACAACCACACATTATTCCATAATCAAAATGGGAGGTCATTTCAATGGAATTTATCGTGTATTTTCGTTGATGACAAGGAGGCACGACTCGATTTTCATGGTAGTTGACACTCTGACGAAGAGTGCACATTTTATCCCTGTGCATATGACGTATCAGGAGCCAGACATAGCTGGAGTTTTCATCATTGATATTGTGATATTGCATGGCGTTCCTAAGAGGATCATATCTGATTGAGGATCGATGTTTACTGAACGATTTTGGACTAGTTTCCAAGAAGCCTTGGGAACCCAACTTAACTTTAGTACCGCATATCACCCGGATATAGACGGGTAGACAGAAAGAACAAATAAAATCTTGGAAGATATGTTGCATATGTACGTGATGGAACAAAAAAGTGTTTGGATGAGTTCTTTCCATCGGTAGAGTTTGCATACAACAAAAACTATCAAATCACCATTAAGAAGGTGCCATTTGAGTTTCTTTACGGGAAACTATGTCAGACGCCTTTGAACTGGGATCGACTGGAGGATAGGGTCCTGGTAGGACCCGAAGCAATCCAATAAATGGAAGAACAAATGAAAACGATAAGACAAAGGATTAAGGAAGTGTATGATCGACATAAGAGTTATGTCGATGCACATCGCATTGACTGTAATTATGAAGTTGGCGATCGAGTCTTCTTGCAGGTGAAACTGCACAAGAGTTTGATCAAGTTTGGAAATGGTGATAAACACTCTCCTAGGTTTGTGGGACCTTTCGAGGTTGTGGTAAAGAAAGGGCCCATGGCCTATCAACTAGACTTTCCTGATTCTTTGAGGGGTATGTACGATGTTTTTCACGTATCTGTTTTGAGACATTATGTTAGTGATCCTACACATGTGATTGACATAATTTATTTGCAGGTGTCGGACGAGGGTGCGCTCATGGCGGAGCCAATTCACATTATGGACCATCGCATTCAACAACTACGATGTTGAACAGTCGATTAGGTCAAGGTCTAGTGGGACAATTATAGTCCACAATCAACTACCTGGGAGGACGCATATGATATGTGCCAGCAGTTTCCATTTTTGTTTGATAGTTAGACATTTAGATATTGTCATATACTTTATTTACTGCACATATACTGTGAAACTTCAAGACGAAGTTTAAACCAAGAGGGGGTGTATGTAACATCCCACTCTTGCATGCACATGATTTGACTTATTCTTTGAGGACACTTGTGTGCAAGTGATCCAGTTTTGTATATGGTTGTCTGTTTCACTTATGGATTTAGATTATGATGTTGTTGGATTATGATGTCATGTTATATGATATCTATGTATAAACATGTGCTATTGATGGGCTTCTCTTGATCTGCAGGACACTCGACAGACTGAGGATGTCAATGGAATCAATGGACCTCCTTGGACTCCAGATCGAGTCAGGGAGTGGACTGTATATGGTTTGGGTATTTCTATTTATGCATATGTGACATATGATCGGGTATATTATGATGTTGTTTATGGATCGTTGGCAATGTTTCTTTGATGGATGCATGATGATGATTTCTTTCTAATCATACTCACATAATGAGTAAAGGGGACATGCACAACAACCATATATTAAGGGAGAGGTGTGGCAACAACCCTACCACAACCTACTAGCACTCCTATCGTGGCTCAAACTATAGGTTAACGATTACCTAGTTCAAGAGATCCACGATGTTGTGAGGGTAGACTGAGACAATCACTCACAAAGATTCTAAGGGGCTCACAATAAGGTATGGTCCTTATTCCTTAAAGACCCTTAGTCTTTCACAAGGTTTCCTAATGGAGTATTGACTCCAAGGGTTGTACAACTACCAAAATCAGTCAAAGGAGAGTGGCACCCTTGGAGCACATAGTGCATCTTGAAGGGCATGTCACATAATTAAAACTTGAATAAAGGCGAGTGGCACCCTTGGAGCACAGAGTGCGTCTTGAAGGGCATGTCACGATCTTTAATAAAGGTGAGTCAATGAAACTAGGTGCCTAGAAAACAATATTTTTTTTGACATGGTCAGACTTAAAATAATTATTAAATGATTAATTTTTATTAATTATAAAATCTCCTTAAAAATCCTAAGCCTAGTTTAAAAATTTGACCTAAGTCTAAAGTGGGTAACGAGACAAAAATTTAAACTATAAATTTAATAAATGATAGGAGATGAAGAAAAATCAAGTTAGGAATTGAAAGAGTAAAAATTTATATCTAAAGATTTAATTATATAAATGTGTGCAAAAGAATACCAAATTGGAACTAAGATAATAAAGGAATTAAATATAAAAAGGAATGTGGAAGCATAGAAAGGAATCTAGTCTAGTCTAACTAAAGAACTTTCATAAATTAAACACAACTTAGTTTTAGAAAGGCGTAAGTCATTAAAAAAGAAATAGAGGGAATAAAGGGACATCTAGGAGTGATTTTAGGAGAGATTTTAGGATGGGTGAGGGAAATTGACATTTAATTAAATTAAATGGTGAATTTATTGGTGCAACTAAGGGAACATGTGACAAGTGTACGGGGGGAGTAATTCCCAATTTTTTTTTAATGAAACGAATTGAACGTGCAAATGGAAAGGGTCACTAAGAAAAATTATATAAAAGTAATGGTTGAAAAGAGGAATGGGGGGATGATTGGTATGAGTAAATTTATGCTGCCATAATTTCTTTGACTAGTTTTTCTTGTGAGAGTTGGGATACCCAGCTCGAAAAATAGAGTGGTAGCTCGACCTTGCGAGGTGAGTCGTGAGCTAGATTTTTCTGGTTGTGCTCGTGCGTGGCCCCTTTGCGGTTCGGGGGGCTAAGGGGGAAGAAGAGTACCCCTAGCATTGGATGGAAGGTACTGGTGAAGTCTTCACGGTTAGAAAGCGGGGAGCTAGACGAAGCGCAAGAGTGGGAGAACATCTTCAACCTCTCATAGTTGGTTACGGTATTTTATTGAACATTGTATGGTGTTCAGATTTTAGAGGTAAACATTTTAAACTTCGTTGAACGTACTTTGGTTGTGACATCTATTTTTGTTTGATGTATCTAGAATATTGTTGATCCAGGAATTTTGGTAAAATGTATTTAGATTAAAAATTATTTTGTCAGATGTACTTTTCCCATCAGCGTTTCCATTACCGATGTACACTCTACGATTCTTTTTAGTGGATTTATAACCTCAATGAATTTGTTTTCTTCTCTTTCCTTTTAAGATCTACGTGTGTTCCCATCCTTGCCCAACATGTAATTGCTTCAAGTTCCCTACATCTAATAGATCATAACTGCTCGGCCTTGTGTATGCTCTTGGCGTTAAACCCATTGTCTCTAGGCGCATTATTCCTCCTTACCTCTGTTTTTTTGCTGTAAAAACATGCTTAAATTGTGGGGGAAACTAGCAAGAGTTTTTACCCTCCTTACCTCTGTGTTTTTGGTGTAAAAACATGCTCAAACTATGGGGGAAACTAGCAAGATTTTTTACCCTCCTTAACTCTCTATTTTTTGTGTAAAAACGTGCTCAGACTGTGGGGGAAACTAGCAAGAGTTTTTACCCTCCTTACCCTTGCATTTTTGGTGTAAAAACGTGCTCAGACTGTGGGGGAAAATAGCATGTGTTTATACCATGTTTATCTTTGCATTTTTATGTGTAAAATGTGATAGCTTGTGGGGAAAACCAGCATGCATTTTTACCATCTTCATCTTTGCGTTTTTTTTTTGTGTGTAAAACATGCTAGCTTGTGGGGGAACTAGCATGATTTTTTACCTTCTTTATCTCTATCTATTGCTCACTATTTTTGACGAGAACTTTCCTCATTATCTCTGCGTTTTTGGGGAATTTACCAACTCTGCGTTTTCCTTCATGTCTCCGAGTTATTAAGTTCCTTCCTTTTTCTTATTCCTACACTTTTGTTTTTGGCATTAGAAGATGCCCTACACATTGGAGTATCCCTTAGTTTCATTTTATTTTAGTTAGTAATATTCAAAGGCAAATATCTTCTTTCAATGCGATCACATAGTTTTATATGTATCCTTTTCCTTATGATGTCTAGAAGAATTCAAGTTTAATATTTGTTGTTGAGTGTCATTTTATATCTCAATGTTAATTTTAATGAGCACTTTAGATATCTATGACCCGTCAATAAGAGGCTCTATTGAATGCTTGATTTATTTTGGGGTCAGCCTATAAATGAATGAAAGAATTCTATTCGCTCATGCATTATAGGTGATGTATCGAATTTACTTGAGTATGAATTAAACTTTTGAAGGACTATTGTAGATTAATAACACCTACGTTAGGGACTTTACAATGTAAATTGTAAGCCTCATTGAAAAACATGATTACCTTGCGCATGAATTTGGAATTGATACTTATTTTGAGCCATGTATTAAAAGAGATGTATTGAATGTTTGGTTGTGATTTGATTACATGAGCGCCTTTATTAAGGTTGATGTGTGATCAATTTAACAATTAGATTGCTTGCGTGCCTTGAATAATGTAGAGGGGTGATTACTTAAGTAAATAAATCATTCACGCACCACGATATAAATGTCGATGTATTCCACGTTATGAACAACGTTGATGTATAACAATATGTGTATAATTTAATATTGCTTCCCTTAAATTGATGTATGATTGGTTGAGTAGATAGCTTGGTTGTGCCATGAGATAAATCGATAGTTTTCTCTGGTGAAATGAATAATTAATAATTTATGAATGATTTGAGTTATAAATTTACCTTGCACCATGGATTATGTTGTGATAAAATTATTAGATTGCTTGCGCATTGGATTAACGATGAATGTAAAATGATTTAGCATGATTACCCATGCATCGTGAAATAATGGTGATGCATGATTAGTTTAGTAACAAAATGTACTTGCATGCCTTAATTTAAGTGGGCGTGTGATTGCTTCATCATTATTATTTTGCACCTTGAATTTAAATGTTAACTAATCTGGCATCATGAATTTATTAGATATATGACTGATTTAGTGACTAGATTTCTCTTGCGCCTTTACTTAAGTCGACATGTGATTGTTCTAGAATTGTTTACTCTCACGTGCAATGAATATTTAATTTCTGATGTATGATTGATAACGATATTGCTTACCCTTGTGCCATGATTAACTGATGAATAATGTTGATGGATGTATCTAGTTGATGATTGGACTTGTTTGTTAGTGGGATGTAGACACCTCCTTGTTCCTCATAATAGTTGCCAGCCCTGAGACCTTAAATGGTTAAAATCAATTGGAACCTGGGCTTGAGCATTGCTTATGTGTCCTGGAGGTCCTAACCTTGCAGGGTAGGTCGTGTGGGTAGTCATTTTATATTCATTATCTGATTGTATGTGTTGTAAATCATTTCAAGATGATTATGATGTGTTGATCTGCTACGCTACTTATGTTTATGTGTCACTATCATTCGTTGATGTGTTGAATGTGTCATTAGTGATCTCCATGATGAGTAGCTGGCACTGCTTTTACTTATGATGTTGTTGATTAGGCGTTGTTGTGATCATGTGTTGATGTTAATTTCTTAATGTAAAAAAAAAAATTACCTTTTTTGCTTCGCTTTTTCTTAGGCGTAACGGAAGGTCGTTAGATGGGTCTAGTAGCATAACCCACCTAAGACTCATAAATGAACTTAGCAACATTTCTTTCACTTAAATTGTCGAGATCACCTCACTTATTTCCATCCAATAATTAACAAGAACAACGTATTAAAAAACTTGACCTACATCTTTAACATCATAAACTTAACACTACAACTATAAATTCAAACTATGACTATTCTTCACCATTCCTTAATAAACTCTTCTTTAAATTTTAAATTTTTTTCTTGATCTGTTAAAGAATAACATTGTTTATTTAATAAAAAGGAATTATATATATATATA
>JZKD02S0089563.1:333638-352901 GCA_000966675.3 Picea glauca | reverse complement strand
TTAAACTTGTGAATGGGGTTTTAATGTTACTTAAAATTAAGCTTTGTGGAGTAACTAGTATTTAAAAATTAAAAGAAAGAATTTACTTTTTTCCAGGGAAAAAATTTGCTCAATTATATTAGGGATATAATTTTTTTACATCTTTCGTTTCATAATCAAGATTCTATAGTAGATCATCAAAATCTGGTTATGACAACACAATTCATTACAATACCAAGAGGAAATACTAGAGGTATACTCTCATAGTCTCAATACTAAGCCCAAAGCTTCTATAATAGAAACTATTCAACATAATTGATACAAAAAACAAAGTTGAGCCCTTATACAACAAAAGTTCAATAACACATATTTTCTAGATCACATTAGCAAATATATTAATGAATTTTGTTATGTCTCCTCGGGCCTTCATCTCCATTTGTTTATCAGTAATAAGATACCATTCCTTCAGGTTTGCCCAGAGCCTCCTTTGAGAGTATATCCGCATCAGTGTTAAAGTCTCTATAGATGTGTTGGAAACTAATTGTATGAAAATTCTGGATAAGTAATTTTATTCTTTCTTCCATCCTTCTATAGAGCTAACCAGTAGTCTCCCTTTGTCTATGAGCCATTCAATAACAACTTTTGAATCTCCCATGATATGGATACATGGAATCACCAAATGTTTTGCTAGCATAAGTGTGACCCATGCTCCCAATAGCTATGCCCTTGTATTTGTTCCTTTACCGCAATTATAAGTCCATCTATAAATTGTAGTCTCTTGGATCTTTATGACGCCTCCTTGTCCACTCCTGATGCCATCCTTTGTTGCTTCTCCATCAAACCATGCCAACGCTGAGTTCTGAAGATGATTTATCATTATATTTCTTGGAAGTCGGGGCTTAGTAAGACTACTAAAATTAGACTGTAGTGCCAGTGTATTATAAAGCACTGCTTGCATAGAAGGATTTGAATATTCAAAGATTGCCTTATTACGCTCAAGCCAGGTAAACTAGATTACATGTGCTGCAATCGCATTGGGAACAATCTTTTACATATACCAATTTTTCAAACACTCCGAAAGATTATTACCGACCCACTCTCTATCAAATTTTAGAACTTGTTTTAGGATTTTCCAAACTGTAATGGAGAAAGGACATAACTTGAATAAGTGAAAGGTCGATTCAGAGTCTTTCTTGCAAAGAGGGCATCACCCTGGTCCCTGCCATCCCTTTTTCTGTAGCATGTTCCAGGTTAAAATTTTCTCTTCTATCACTAGCCAAATAAACAACTTTACTTTTAACTGTATCTTCCAATTCCACATAGAAAATCTCCATCTCTCCACTTTTGATAGGTTTTTGGAGGAAATAATGCTTGAATACAAGTTTTTTACAGAAGGAATGCCTGACTTGTATCCGCCTATCCACAGTAACTGATCATTGCTATCCTGGATAAGAGCACTCGAGTCGATAAGTGATCGTCTGTACATTTCCCACTATAAATCCAAATCACCCTCCAGTTCCAGTTCATCACTGGTCAACCAATAAAAAGAAGTAGTTTGATCATTAAAAGGATTCCTCATCTGTGCCAGAGTTTGAATATCCTTATCTCTTAATACGTCCTAAAGATGAATTGAAAGAAAAGAGTTGTCCTTGATCCCCATAATCCGATCCTTTCCCAAAGCAATTAGATATCTTGTTCCCAGATTCCAGCTTAATCCATGCAATAATAGGTATACCACCTTTAACAATCCACCCCAAATTTTGGAGACACCACTTTGCTGGAATGACCTTGATCTAAGCCAGGTAATCACATTCGTATTACAGATATAAGGACTCTCCAGAGAGTAATCGCTACCAATGATTTGTTGAAATAAAAAATATTAAGGATTCCCCAACCCCCAATGACTTTGGGACTAATATCTTCTCCCAATTGCACAGATGCATATGATGTGAGACACGATCTCTCTTCCAAAAGAAATTATACATAAAATTCCTCATTATGTTCAAAATCGAAATGGGAACAACAGTTATAGACAACCAATAAATAGACTGGCTAGTTAACACTTCTTTCAACAAAGTTAAACAACCTCCTAAGGACAACCACCTATAATACCAATTGTTGATTCTTTTTTCAAAAATTTTAAAAGCCAGTTCCAGTCTTTAGATCGTTAAGCTCTAGCTTTGAGAAAGAATTCACTTAATGTGGCATTGCTATAAAACAACAGATCTTATTATAACCTCAATCTAAATTTTGTTTATATGTGGAGCTCCCTTTATACTCCACATATAATATAATGGTAATATTAGAGATGAATGATGTATTTGATAATTAGTTAGAATTAGTACATTGATATTTATTGATATTTTTACAAATTGTAAATAAATGTTATGATACTTAAATATTTAAATTAGTTAAAAAAAAATAAAATTATATTGACCATTTTGTAATTTTATACATTTTGTAAAAATGAGTTAAATACAATTTTAAATTATGATTTAAATTTAATTATACATTCCATTCAATCATCTAATTTCAATACTCAAAACTTAAAAAAATGTTCCATAACATTACTAAATTAACCTAAATGTTCCATAACATTAATTAACCTTAAAAGAAATTTTTTTTCCGCAAAACTATAAACTTACATAAAAATTGTTTATATAAACAAAATTTTCTTTACAATAAAATGTCATACAACACCTTCTCCCAACATTTTTTAAAGTAACGATTTGGTTTTATTTTTCAACAACACCCTCTCTCATTGTTTTTTAAGTAAAAGTAATGATTTGGTTTTATTTTTCAAAGTAAAAGTACATTTGGTTTTAATGGTTTTATTTTTCAAAATAAAGGTACATTTGGTTTTAATTTTAGTTAAAGTTAGTTTAAAATCCTCAAATGATTTGGTTTTATTTTTCAAAGTAAAATTACATTTGGTTTTAATGGTTTTATTTTTCATAATAAAAGTACATTTGGTTTTAATTTTAGTTAAAGTTAATTTAAAATCCTCAAATGATTTGGTTTTATTTTTAAGTAAAAGTACATTTGGTTTTAATGGTTTTATTTTTCCAAATAAAAGTACATTTGGTTTTAATTTTAGTTAAAGTTAGTTTAAAATCCTCAATCAAATGCATGCTCAAATTTTACTCAAAGTTAGTTTACAATCCCCAATCAAATGCATGCAGTCGTTACTTGGCTTTCACTTTCAAAAGTAAAAGTACATTTGGTTTTATTTTAGCTAAAGTTAGTTTACAATCCTCAATCAAATGCATGCCTTCATTATAAAATGATGAAATATGAGTTTGTAGTAGTTTGATTATAAAGCAGTGAAATGACAAACTGTTAAGTTATATGTGTTGTCTATTACTTATGGGTGAAATGACAAACTGTTAAGTTATATGTGTTGTCTATTACTTATGGGTTTGGGCAAAATTTGTCAATCACAGGCAACACCCTTCAAATTGGAACATGGTATATATTTGGGCTACAACTAAACTATTAAAATAAAATAATATAACTAATATTGAAATAAATATAAACAAGATCTAGTTAAACTTAACGAGAGAGCTAAAAGGCGAGGCAAGGAATGAGCAATACCGAGGAACGAGCTCCAGGTGTATTTCATAGTCTGGAATGTTTTTCCCATAGTTAATATGCTTCTTCCGCTTGATAACTATTAGACTAAGTGTTCTTGTGTGGGAATACACCTATGCGGAGATGTGGAAACTATACATGTGTTGTTATGCAGACATGTATAGCTTTCGTACCTTCACACAATTGTATCCCCCATTATATAGTCCACACAAATGTTAAAGCTTGTCATATCCATATTTAATATTGTGCATATATTAAAGCTTGTCATATTTGAGAATATGTTTGCATATAAAATGTTAAGTTATAAACTATAAATATTAAAGCTTTCCATGTCCCTATTTAATATTGTGCATATATTAAAGCTTGTCGTATTTGAGAATATGCTTGCATATACAAATGTTAAGTTATATATATTGTCTATTACTTATGGATTTCAACAAAATTTAATAGTCGTAGGCAACACCCTTCAAATTGGAACATGTTCTACATTTGGGCCACAACAAAACTATTAAAATAAAATAATATGACTAACATTGAAATAAATCTAAACAAGATCTCATTAAACTTGAATGAGAGAGATAAAAGGTGAGGCAAGGAACGAGCAATACTGAGGAATGCTCTCCAGGTATATTTCATAGCCGAGAATGTTTTTCCCATAGTTAATATGCTTCTATCACTTGATAACTACTAGACTAAGTGTTGTTGTGCAAGGGATACACCCGTGCAGAGGTGCGGAAGCTATACATGTGTTGTTATGCATATGGGTATAGATTTCGCACCTCTGCACAGTTGTATCCCCCATTATATAGTCCGCACATATATTAAATATTGTCATCTCTATATTTAATATTGTGCATATATTAAAGCTTGTCATATTTGAGAACATGTTTTCATATAAAAAAGGTTAAGTCATAAACTATAAACATTAAAGCTTGCCATGTCCCTATTTAATATTGTGCATATATTAAATCTTGTCATATTTGAGAATATGCTTTCATATACAAATGTTAAGTCATATATGTTGTATGTTGCTTATGGGTTTGAGCAAAATTTGTCAGCCGCGAGCAACACCCTTCAAATTTGAACATGGTATACATTTGAGCCACAACAAAACTATTAAAATAAAACAATATGACTAATATTGAAATAAATATAAACAAGATCTCGTTAAAATTTAATGAGAGAGACAAAAGGTGAGGCAAGGAACTAGCAATACAGAGGAACGAGCTTC
Source organism: Picea glauca (assembly GCA_000966675.3). Taxonomy (NCBI): domain Eukaryota; kingdom Viridiplantae; phylum Streptophyta; class Pinopsida; order Pinales; family Pinaceae; genus Picea; species Picea glauca. Next base: position 348,100 of record JZKD02S0089563.1, on the reverse strand, counting down.
GATTATATTTCATAGTTGACAATGTTTTTCCCATAGTTAATCCGCTTATGTTGCTTGACAACTATTAGACTAAGTGTTGTTGTGTGGGGGATACACCTATGCAGAGGTGTGGAAGCTATACATGTGTTGTTATGCATACATGTATAGCATTTGCACCTACACATAGTTGTATCCCCCATTATATAGTCTGCAAAAATATTAAAGCTTGCCATCTCCATATTTAATATTGTGCATATATTAAAGCTTGTCATATTTGAGAATATGCTTGCATATAAAAATGTTAATTCATAAACTGTAAATATTAAAGTTTTCCATGTCCCTATTTAATATTGTGCATATATTAAATCTTGCCATATTTGAGAATAAACTTGCATACAAAAATGTTAAATCATATATGTTGTCTATTACTTATGGGTTTGAGAAATTTTTTACAGTTGTTGGAAACACCCTTCAAATTGGAACATGGTCTACATTTGGGTCACAACAAAACTATTAAAATAAAATAATATGACTAATATTGAAATAAATATAAACAAGATCTGGTTAAACTTGAACGAGAGAGAGGAAAGGAGAGGAAAGGAACGCGCAATACCGAGGAATGAGCTCCATGTATATTTCATAGCCAAGAATGTTTTTCTCATAGTTAATCTGCTTCTTCCACTTAATAAATACTAGACTAAGTTTTTTTTTTGTGTTGGGGATACACCTGTGCGAAGGTGCATAATCTATACATGCGTTTTTATGCATATAGGTATAGAATACACACCTTAGAATAGTTGTATCCTCCATTAAAATAAAATATTATGACTAATATTGAAATAAATATAAACAAAGAAAAAATATATTATGACATTAGAAGCATTATACTTAGAAAAAATCCAAATTTTACACAGTAATAGGTGGTAAAAACAAATCCTTTTAAGTTGAGGAGAGAAATGAATTTCCTTTCTGGTTAATAAATTTAATGTGCATGTAATGGGTCCCATAATTAAGTGTCTGTTTTCTTGGATTTACATTGAAATTCACAAGTATTAGAAGAGTCGATACAATACAATTAACGCAACCCTAGTGATCATGTAAAATGAGCAGAAGAATAAAATGTATAAACTAAGTAAAAATATTTACTCCTTGTTGGCATTGTGTGTGTTTTGTAAGACCCTAGGTTCGGTTTATCTATTACCAAAAAAACCCACCAAACACCGAGCCTTTTGACATCACCTGCTTGCACAGATGAAGTCTCATCCGAGATATCTATTGGGACTGCGAGAACCAAGCTTCTGCAGTATTGAGGGAATGGAAGGTGGCCATCTCGTTCATTCTTCTTTATAGTTTTTTGTGTGCAAGGTTCTGTGTTTGTTCCTTTTTACCTACTTAGTGATCTAGATTCATACCATCACGCTATTCTAGATTCATATATACTTCATTGTTGTAACAGTTATGAGCATTTCACCATATATAACAATAAGAAAAATCAATTCTACGATGCATTCAAACAGAATTCATAAGAAAATATAGAAAATACATACAACACAAGATTCAATATCATCTCTTTAGCATTCCTTTATTTGTTCTTCTCATTAACAGACTGTTACATTCAATAAATCTAGAACCCAATCATATGGAGGAACCCCTAACAAAGAAACATAAATCGCCAGAGAGGAACAGAGGAACCCCATTTTTCCAACCCGTTACATATTTATATAGAAATATAGAGCTAACAACCCGAATTTGTTCATCCCAAAAATACCCCATTACAATGCATACTTCCCTTAACTAATTGGTTGTTCGTGTTTCTTTTCCCTTTGCATGCTACTTTTCTGTTGTTCTTCTATTTTTGGAATGTTGGGTTGTCATCCGTCTGTCATGATTTATTCTCTCACTTTATTCTCTTTCTTTATCCTATGTCGACTTTATTCTTTTGTTTTCTTTATTCTCCTATATGTGCGTTGTCTTGCTTCTGCACACTCTCCTCCTTCTGTGCATTGTCCTCCTGGACACGCCTTAGTTGTGTGTTCCCTAGATTTCCTTATTCTTCCAAACACTTTTCCTCTACTTAGTATTTTTTCCAAAAAATGTATCAAAACTACAAAACTGTTTCCAAAGTTTCCAGTCCAACATGCCCCCAACACTCACCCGTGGCTCGTCATGAGCCACTCAGGCCTATTTCCTACTCTTCCATGATGATGTGAATTTTTGAGAGGAAACCTTTGCTACCTCCACCTCTTTTATGATTGTGGTCTATGTTGTTGCTATCTCCTCTGCCCCCTGCGTGGTCAAGTTTGTAGGTTTTTCCTCTGGTTCAATTGATGCATGCTTGACCTTACCCTGCATCGTGGTCAATTTTCCAATTACCCTCATTGCTTCTTCCTATAGTGGTCCCAGTCTATGTTAAAGGATATTTTGTTGATCCCTCATTCTCTCCACTTCTACATATTCTTTCCATTGATCCAAAATGGCTGACATACGCTCCACTAGTGACAGTGTAGATGCCCTTTCTATTTCCTGGTGTGCCTGTTCTTACACTTCTCTTAGATTGGCCTCTATGGCCTTCATCTCTGGGTCTTCTATTAATTTTTTCCACAACTGCGCAATCTCCTCACAGATTTTTGCGCATTATCCCATTTTCCCTCTTAATGTTGGCAATTTTTGTCATTGCCATTCTTTCCCTACCTTTGTGCACTTCTAGTGGTGTTCCTGGCATGTTCCACAACTGTAAGTCTTGGATATGCTCTCTGAATCCCTTAATGACTTCACCAATATTTAACAAATTCTCCTTCATAGTAGCTTCGACTACTATGGGAACTTCTGGAATTGCCTTATTTAAATCTTGGATCGATGCTTGGGTTTTTTGCGCTATTCCCTCAACTTCATCCTTTTCCTTAAGGGATTTCTTCACCCTTTCTTCAGCCTCAAATTTGTGCTTCTTGACCTCTACTACTTGGCCTTCAACATCCTTCTTTTTTTGGAGTGTAGCCTCATACTATTGATGTAACTGATCTCTTTCATCCTTCATTTTTACCAGCTTCTACATCGCTTCGTCTCCTCTGGTCTTAATTTCCTATAATAGGTCTGCCTACAAATCTGGTAGTTTGTACATGGGAATCCTTGATACAACTATATTGAGATATCCTAACGTATTTAATTTCTCCTGTAACTCACCCATTGGCAGCTCTAACACATCTGTCTCAATTTTTAAGGTTCTATTCCCTACTGTTAGTTGTGTCAGGGTCGATTGTGCATTTCCTACTTCTCTCCTTTTCCCCATGGACGACCCTTCCCCATAACTTTTCTCTTTCATAATGATTTTTTGCTTCCAACATCTATTGGAGTACTCCCAAATGATCATGCACTTTCTTCTGTTGCTCATCTTGCTTCCTCCCATATTTATTTTATGGTATCTCATATATGGTAGTCAATTATGTCCATATCATCATTAGTTAATATACAAAATGGGGTCTCTCTATGTGCCTTAGTTTTGTTGCGTTCCTCCCCTACTTTTTCTTTCCTTGTATCCTTCCTTTTTATTCCTGTCTTAGGGCATGTCGATGGGCTAGGAATATCACCTGCACCATTAGTTTGATCCTTTCTTTGCTCATGACCTTGTTCCTCATCACTTTTGTCTTGTTCTTCCTCCTCTTCTGATTGTCCCATATTTTATGTTGGGCTCTTCCAACCTTCCTCCCAGTCATTGAATATCAAGCTCACATCCTTCGTTGTCAACCTGTAACTAATTTCAAACCATTGGCGCACTGGATCATTCTTGGCTTGCAAATATATATGGTGCATGCCATCTCTAAATCATATGATATCCTTGTATGTTTCTACTATTTTTGTTGATATGCATAGTGTGTGCGCAAATAAATATGTAATGTTTTTCAAGTAGATAAAAAATGTGTCGTTACTATCATTTTTCCTTCTCTTAATCGTTGTGTGCCATAAATTGGCATACCTCACAGCCAAATTGTTGCTACCTGATGTTCACATGCGCTGGTAATACCCTGGTTCCTTCCACCCAACCAACACAATTAATATTAGAAACCATGTGTAATGGAATTCGGTTCCCTTTTCCTAGGCCTCCATACAATCCTATAAAAATAGGTTCACCAGGAAGGTGGCCCAGTTCATCTGGACCCCTTCCACACACTTCTCTGCAGTTGCAATGATTGTCGCTGGGACTTCATCTTTGCAACATTTTCATAGCAACTTGTAGGCCAATACATGTGTCGCAAACATCACATTTTTATCGTTGATGCTCTTAACGTCCAGATCCCTCTTTCCTCTAAATGTCTGGAATTTATCTTTCATTGACTCAGATAGGGCTCGCTCTCCTACCTTGTTGAGCAATAGTCTTGGATCCTCGCCAGCTTTTGGTAGACCTGTAATACATGCAATTAGTGCAGTATCGTTTGATACTAGGGGATCCAACCAGAGTGTCCCCCCATGAACACAACTTAGTAACACCTTGACGCATGCATTAATTTTTGTACTCCACCCGAAATGAAGAATTTCTAACAAGTTCAATATTCTTTCTTTCTCCAACCCCAACACCCATTCCCTTGGTTCTTCCTTTTTCTACTCTTTTTTTTTTTTTTTTTTTAACTTTTTGTTCTTTCTACTATGGTACAACTTACTATAATACAAGTGTTTTGGTGCAACCCAGATTATTACACACACTGTCAGTAGTCTCTATATAGTTTTTTTTGACTTCCATTCACCATTCCTTCAAATAATTCTACAGTCAAGGTTTTCAACCACGCAACACCTGTCTTTGTTACTTTTTGAATCACATAACGTCCTAACCAGTGCATTCTAATTAAATTTTCTGGATGTTGCATACAATTGTTTTCATAGAGTAGTATCATATATCCTACTTAAAACTTCTTCTATTTAATGTGTCGACCATGCTAAGCCTTCTCTCTTTCTTTATGAACCTGCTGATGGAAACCTATGAAAAATCGATATTCCGCAAGTTGTACTAACTATGCCAACATCTCCTTTATTGCACTAGTGTTTGATAGCTCAGTGATTGCTACAATGCACAAGATAGAATGAATAAACTCCATAGGCATTACTGCTTCTTTCCCATAGACCAACCTGAAAGGTGTCTACCCTGTCAACTTCTTACTTGTAGTCTTGTAAGCCCACAATACTCCAGGAACTCTTAAGTCCCAATCGTCGTGCCCTACATTGAATTTTTTTTTCAAGGCATTCTCCAAGATTTTATTGAAAGCCTCCACTATTCCATTCACCTAAGGATGATACAGGGTACTCTTCTGATGATGGATTTGGAACTCCTCAGTCAATGTTGCAATTGTCTTGTTCAACAGTTGTGTACCTTGATCACTGAGTAATATGTGTGGAAATCCAAACCTTGTGACTAAATTCTCGAATAGAAACTATGAAACAATCTCTACAGCACAGTCTGTAATGGGTTTTGCTTCTGCCCACTTTATCAAATTCTTTGTCACAATGATTATGTACCTTGCCTTTGATATTCTTTCTTATGGTTTGATTGGCCCCACAAAGTCTATGTCCCATTTCTCAAATGCTTGCAACATAACCTATGGATTCAAAGGAATTTTGTCCCTCCTATATGGCTTTCCCACTCGTTGGCATACATCGCATGACTGACAGTACTCCCTCGCATCTTTGTGAAGTGTAGGTCACCAAAGACCTACACACACAATATTTTGTGCAGTTTCTCTCCTTGCATAATGTCCTCTTGCAATCTAGTCACGTGCTTCTTCAAGTATCATTGGTCTCTCGTGTTCTAACACACAACATCTCAATATTACATATGCACCCAACTTGTATAAATTCCCCGCAATCAACTAATAATCTGCTGCTTTCACTGCCAGTTGTTTCTTCTGTGCTACTGTCATCTCAGATGGAGCCATGCATGTACTTAGAAACTGTACGATGTCTAAGAAGTAACCATCCACCATATTTACTGCAAATAGTTTTACATCTATGAAGTTATCATCTAAATTGCCTGCATCTTCTCGTGACAATATGTGTGATAGATGATTTGGTCCTCCATTCATCTTCCCTAGTTTAAATACAACCTCAAAGTCATATTCCTGAAATAATAATAGCCATCTTCGTATTCTTCCCCCCAACATCGTCTTGTTGACTATGTATTTTAATGAAGAATGGTATGTATACATCTAAAAGTGAGACCCCAATAAATAATGTCTAAAATTCTGTAGCGCATAGACCATTGTCAATCCTTCTCGTTCTATGGTAGTATAATTATTTTCTTCTATATACAACTTCCTACTTGTAAAAGAAATTGGGTGATCTATGTCTCCTTCCTCTAGTTGGGATAGTACTATGCCCAATGTTATGGAAGATACATCTACATGTACATGGAACTATTTGTTCTAATTTGGAAATATCAAAATCAAAGTGGTTACCAGTTTCTATTTCAAAGCGTCCAACCCCTTCTGACAGTCCTCGTTCCATTGAAACTTTGCTTCCTTCTTCAATAACTTTTCCATTGGTGTTGTGATTTGCGCATATCCTTTGATAAATTTCCTATAATAACTTATATGACCCAACATTTCCATTAGATGTCTGACTGATGTAGGAGGTTCTAACTCCATAATTACTACAATCTTAGTTGGATCTACTAATAGTCCCTGTTTTCACACTACATGTCCCAATATAATTCCAAATGGTGCGCAAAAGATACACTTCTTCAAGTTCAACGCAATATTATAGTGTCTGCATCGATCCAACATGAGCCTAAGAACTTTTATATGATCCTTCAGTAGATTGAACACCGTCCAATCATCCAAGTAGACTTTTAGGAACCTATGGATGAAATCCTTGAACTCTGCAACCACTAATTTGGAAAAAATTGCAGGGACATTATTCAATCTGAATGACATAATTGTATACTGATAACTCCCCCACTTTGTCACGAACGTGGTTTTGCACCGATCCTCTTGTGCAATTTCTATCTGATGGTATCCAGAGAATCCATCTATGAAAGAATAAGTCTCTTGTCCTCCTACATTCTCTAGCACCTCATGCATGAATGGTGTTGGGAATGGGTCATGTAAACACGCATCATTCAACTTCCTTATATCCACATATATCCTAATTCCTCATGTGTTTTTGTCCTACACTACCATTGGATTGATCCATCCAGATTCCTCTACCGGTTCAATAATTCCTGCATCCAACATTCTGTCGATTTTGGCCTTCACTTTCTCCTTGTACCTCATATTTAACCTATAAGGCCTCAGTCACACTGACTTAGCTCCTGGTTTCAATGGGATATTCATCTCGCCTAAGTCTCCTACTATTCCCTTCATATCTGAAAATGTCACTGGGAATAGGTCTTGATATTCTTGCAATAAGTTTTCAATGTTCTCAACTATATCATCACTCCAATAATCTCCTATCTACGCAAACTTGGCATTCTCTTTCGTCCTAATGTTTACTTTTTGTGTATATGTGGAAGATTCAAGATATGGCCCTTCTACTTCTTATTCTCCTTCTGTCTTAGGTACTTGTATATTTCTGGGATCCTCTTCATCATGCTCCTCCTTAGATACATTGTAGTAGTCCAATAGCTCATGGACAATCATCTTGGCTCTGTGCGCACTGCATACTGGTACCACCTCCATCGTCCCTTCTTCTGAGAAGATATTTGTTTGGATAGCCTGTAGTTGCATCTATTGATGGAGATTCATGTTCAAATGTGAACGTGATTTTGAACCTCTGGACCAGTTCTTCCCATCCTGTTGTCTCCCTACACATTTCCAATTCCAAATACCAATTCTTTGGAATTGTATCCAATGTGTGTATAAATATATGTATCCATTCTGTTTCTGGTACTGAACTCCATAAAGCCTTGCACTGTTCAACATGATCCACTGGATCACTCTCTCATGTGTACTTCTACACAATTTTTTCTTCCTAAGAGCCAAAACTTATCTTCATCAGTTTGCTACACTATGACTAGTCTTTCATTTCCTCTCTCTATGCATCCCACCATATAGCTAGAATCTCCTTTAAGACAACATCTAGTGCTAACAACCTTTGTTGTTAGAGTACCTGCAATTCAAATTCCTTAAAAACCATTCTTATATCATTTAATCCATCATACATGGGTGGATCACATAGCTCTAATCCAATCTAGCTCAAGGATCGGTTGATGCATGCACATTGTCTAGTTGATACCTCATGTATCCTTTGTTACCAATGCTCTAGAATTTCTTCATAATGTGATGCACATGAACTGATACTTCACCAACTTAAAACACCATCTAATGTAGGGTTGAAATAATTGTTCGTTCGCATTTTCATGTTGTATACGTTGTCAATGGCATTTCCTATGGTTGGCTCTATGCAAATTTTTCCTTATGATGGGTCCAAGGGTGAAGTAACTTTTAAATATCCAACCTCAAATATCATCTCCCTCCTCTTCAAGTTGATGATCAATTGGTTATCAAAATACCATTCTATTCCCATAAATGTTGGATATGGTTGAATGTCATCCACGATCTCAATAACTTAAAATTTTGTTAGGTTGCGCACCCCATCTATGTTCACAGGTACTCTTGTCAAATGACCAATCAAGACTATTTTGTGTTGATTTACGAGCCTTAACTGAAGAAGAGACCATACTAACTTAGGTTTTCCCATCAACTCCCATGTCTTATTAGGTATAAAACTCACGTCAGATCCCAAGTCCAATATAACATTATCCACATCATACTCCCCAATCTATGCTTTGAATCTGAATTATCCATTGGTTCTCTTCCTGCTTAGTACTTGATTTACCATCCTTTGGGTGATAGGAGTTTCCCTTCCTCTTGTACAATGATCAATCATGTCATATAATGTACTTAGAGTAGTTTCATATTTCATTAGCTCTACACAAATCCTCAATAATTCTGTTAGTGTGCTTCCTTTTCAGTCAGCCTCTCTAGCACAACATGATCTTCTACATGCAATGCAGATGATGTTGATGCTCCCCAATCCTTTCTAGTTACTTATTTTCTCTCTTTTTTGATATGTATCCCTTTCCTATTGAAGATCAAAGGTTGGCATAGGCCCTTCTGACCTCCTTACCCATTGCTTAGTCTGCTTTCCTCCATTTGTCATATCATCCCTTGTTCTAGCTCCTCCATGCATAACCATTGTTATTCTTGGTCGTTCGTTGTGTCTTTTGGCTGATATCTTTTGCACATTATGATTTGGATTTTGATTCTGGTTTCCTCTAGCCTGCCATTTTGAAACTAGTTTGGGACACTCTTCTGTCGTGTGGTCCAATGCTCTGCAATATTTTCATGTTGTACACAGATTTGGGTAGTCACGGGCCAAGTGTTTTGGTTGATTACAATTATAACATATTATTGGTCCTCTACCTCCTCTACCTCAACCCCTACCAAAGTTTCCTCTGTTCCCTTGATTGAAAGCTCTTTGATTGTTATATTGCAGACCCCCTACTTCTGCTGCGACATTCTCCTCATGGATCTTGTACATATCTTATATGTGTTCCCTCATTAAGTTGAACACGCTACAATCCTTCTCTTCATGTCCCACAGACTTGTAAAAATAGAAAAACAAGTTCCTAGGTGCATTCTGATACTTCTGTAGTAATGGAAAATCAGTGTAGTAATGTACCATTAGTGGGATGATGTCCCCATTTCTTACATATCTCACAATACCCCCCTCCTAGTAATAGATTCAATTCTCCATTTGATAAATACTATGTGAATGTTGGGCATTCATCCTTGTGATGGCCTTTAGTTAAGCACTTGGTACACCAAACTTGTTCTTGTTTCTCCTTCCCTTTTGTAAGTTTAGCCAGTTGAATTGTTAACATAGTCAACTGTGTCTGAACTTGTGTCATTCCTCCACTTTCTCCCACTGGGGATGATTCCAATTTCATTTCAATTTCCAGCGCCTTGGGATTCAACACAACCTTATGTTTAATCAATGGCATGTGAATGTGTGGTAGAAGCCTTGCAATAAACCATTCTTTATTTTGTTGATTTGGGATATAGAAATTTAAACTACCCATCACATCCTTAAATCTTTGATTGAATTCCCATACCGACTATGTTTGTACCTGTTTAATCTCCTTCAATTATGTGATGTATTGCGACTCTGACTTTGGCTTCTTGAACTCTTTCAACAATTCTTTCCCTATCTCTGCCAAAGTTCTTTCCTATCCTACAGGAATGATACTCTGCAACTTCATATACTATACTATCACACAACCTCTAAATTTTGTCTCTAACTACACAATATTCACAGCCTCATCCTGTAAGTTATTAGAGGCCCAAACTGTTTCACAGACAAACAAATGTTGTTTTTGGTCCTCTAACCCCACTCCCTGGAACTCGGGAAGTCTAAGAGTATTATCTACCCCTTCCATGTTGCTTTGTGTAGTCCCTCCTCTTGGTGATGCTGGGTTACTTTGATTCCAACTATGACTATGCACTAATTCCACTACTCTGAGTGCTACTACTTTGTTCTCCCTGGCTAACTACAATTGTTTTGGGCAAGTATTCAACTGTTATTTCTAATTGTGGTGATGCACATGGGGTCATGGATTCAACACATGACCTTGTCTCAGTAGGAATTACCAGTTCTTCTATTACTGGAATAGACTGAAACTCCTCTTCCTCTCCTCCTATATATGGTATCTCCACGATTCAGACTAGCGCATAAGGTTCTCTCCCCTCTATCTCACTACGCGACTCTCCTTTATCAGTCCCAATATTTTTCCTCTTATACCTCCTTCCTCGACACAAATCTCCAAACTTGTATTCTTCCTCTGGTATACCCTCTTCTTGCATCCTCAGTCTCTTCTTGTCTCTTTCATCGCTTCCTTCATTCTCTCAAAAAATCCTCTTGTCATCCCTTGGTTCCCCTATGCGTGCAAATCCCCTTAGCAGATGGATTCTATTATCATCACTTGATTTTCACAAAACAACATATTTATCCATGTACCTAATTATTTCAAGAACCTCCCGAGAGGACCTTTGAAAAATTCCCTTTCTGTGACACTGTATGATTGAATACAATCTACTACAAATTCTGTAACATAACCTCCTAGTATGCTATCCAACCAAAAAACAAATAATTGAGTAGTTGGGTTACTTACATAATTCATTTTTCTTACCAATTCAGGAGTCCAATCCCTCGACGCTTATCCCTACATCTTCTAGTTTTCTCCACTAATATTTCTGGCCACCCAGTCAAAGTAATTGGAAATTCACCAAATAAAATTTCATGCATATCTGTGTACACATACCTTTGCATCCATTACTTGGCACTCATCCGAGGATTCTTTTTCTCTTTTTGTTCGAAATCCCATTCATTTCTTTCCAACCATTATGATATCTCCTTCTTATTTGGCCTCCAAAACATCCCCCTAATCACAAATTCTCGGTCCCAACAATGAAACCATTTGTTGGCGCTACACGCGGTTTGTAAGACCCCACGTTTGGTTCATCTATGACAAAAAAAAACTACCATACACCAACCCTTTCGACATCATGTGCTTGCGTAGATGAAGTCTCACCCGAGGTATCAATTGGGACTGCAAGAACCATGCTTTTGCAGTATTGAGGGAATGGGAGGTGACCATCTCGTTCATTCTTCTTTATAGTTTATGTGCACAATATTTTTACCTTGTTCCTTGTTACCTACTTAGTGATTCTGATTCATACTATCACGCTATTCCAAATTCATATATACTTCATTGTTGCAACAGTTATGAGAATTGCACCATATTTAACAATAAGACAAATCTATTCTACGATGCATTCAAACAAAATTCATAAGAAAACATAGAAAAGACAGACAACACAAGATTTAGTATAATCTCTTTATCATTCCTTTATTGATTCTTCTCATCAACAAATTGTTACATTCAATAACTCTGGAACCCAATCATATGGAGGAACCCCTAACAACGAACCATAACTCACCGGAGAAGAACAAAGGAACCCCATTTTCCCAACCCGTTACATATTTAAACAAAAATCTAGGGCTAAAAACCCTAATCTGTTCATCCCAAAAATACCCCATTATAATGCATACTTCCCTTATCTAACTATCTTTTCATGTTGCTTTTCCCTCTGTATGTTTCTTTTATGTTGTTGTACTATTTCCGGAATGTTGAGTTGTCATCCTTTTGTCATGCTTTATGCTATCGCTTTCTTCTCTTGCTTTATCATATGTCGACTTTATTCTTTTGTTTTATTTATTCTCATGTCTGCGCACTATCCTCCTAGATGCGCCTTAGTTGTGTGCTCTATAGATTTCCTTCTTCTTCTGTGCATTTTTCCCAAAAACTGTATCAAAACTGCAAAATTGTTTCTAAAGATGCATATCCAACACCCCTAGTGATTGTGTAAAATGAGTAGAAGAATAAAATATATAAAGTAAATAAAAATATTATGATAATAAAAGATCTCGTTAAACTTGAACGAGAGAGGTAAAAAGCGAGGCAACGAATGAGAAATACCGAGGAATGAGCTCCGAGTATGTTTCATAGCCGATAAATGTTTTAAGACTAAGTGTTGTTGTGCAAGGGTTACACCTCTATGGAGGTGCATAAGCTATACCTTTGTTGTTATGTATACATGCATAACTTCCACACCTCCACACAAGTGTATCTCCTGCACAACAAAACTTAGTCTAATAGTTATCAATGTTATAAATGCATAACAATATTCGATTATTGATCACATTGATAACTATTTGAATTATGGAGTTGCATGACTGTATGGAATCGAATCATTACCCATGGCCAATCTTCTTTGGAGGTTTGTGGATCCAAAAATCCCAATGCTAGATGCACTTATTTGTGAAGCTACATTGCCTCCATTGTTGAAAGCTTGATTTATGCCAATGTTTGAATTTCCACCACTAGGAATAGAAGAAACATTGGGAACATGAGTTAATAAGAATCCAAGTTAAAAGTTATTTATGGAGGGGAATCACATTGTTTACCATTTTACATATTAAGTAATACCATTCAAATAAGAATCCGAGTTAAAATTTATTTATGGAGGGAAACTACATTGTTTACCATGTTTCATATTAAGTAATACCATTAAAATTCATGAGAGTTATAGTTATTTATCGAGGAAAAATTACATTGTTTACCAAGTTCTATATTAAGTAATACCATTAAAAATAAGAATCTTAGTTAAAAGTTATATACATTTACCATGTTCCATATTAAGTAATACCATTAAAAATAAGAATCAATAATAGGAGTTAAAGTCAATTGTAGAGGAAAAACCAAGTTGTTTACCATTTTTCTATATTAATAATACCATTAAAAAAAATAAAATCCGTCGGAGGAATTAACATTTGGAATTCAATTATCATTAAACTTGTCAATAACAATCATGTTTGAATAGGAGAGTGTAAGGTAGTCCTGAAACAAGTAATGAGATGAAGTACACTTGCCTGAAGGTTTCATTCAATATAGTGTCTTAATGTGGATAAATTTTCAGAGGAACATCTATGATTGGTGAAAATACTAATAACATCAAGGAGGTTGGTTGGGAAAGTCTCGTGATTAGGATTGTAACAAATTGGATGTTCAAAAGAAGAGAAAAATAAATAAACGAATACACTTCAAAAGACACGTGTATGAGATACATATATATGAACGATGGTCTTAGGGACTTTGCGTCTAGGGTTTCCCTGGTTGCAACCCCTCTCGCAGGTGCTTGGCTTGTGGGAGCCTCCCTTCCTATTGGCGAGTTCCCCTGGCTTGTGTCTCCATCCCCATGGGTTGATTGTTTTTTTCGCTAGTGCCCTAGCCTCTTGACGGATTGGGTCTGGCTCTGGTGTGCCACCTGTTTGTGAGACCCATGGACTGGTTGTGGTTGTTGTCCGGTCTATCTTTTATTTTCTATGGATTTTGATGTGTTGGGTGGACTATTCCTCTCGAACAAATCTGTCAGGGGATTTCAATGGATCCCTCTCTAGGTGTGTTGGTGGCCAGGTTATGAGTCTTTGGCATTGGGATCTTGAGTTTGGTGTTGCGGTTGCTGGGTTTTTCTACTTCTCTTCGGTGGTTAGGACAGAGCTTTGAGGTCCATCCTTTGGGCGTGCAGTGTGGATTTGTGGATATGCAATTTGAGGTCCTTCTTGGGCATGCAATTCTGTCTTTTTCTTTAGATGCAGGATCTTACCAGTCCTTATTATTGTAACTATCTTAGTGGATTAGTAATTAGTTGTGGGCCCTTTTAGGTTTCTTATTTTCTGCTCTTTTACCCATGGTTTGGGGGAGTGCATCATGCACCTGTAAAAATGTAATTTTGGATCCTTTTGGATGAATAAAATTACAAATTTTTCCAAGGAAAAAAAAAGACATGTGTATGAGGTTGAAACATACTCTAATATTTAGGAAACTACAAGTTTATTGATTTATTTTTAAAACTCTATGCAGAGTTGAAAATTCAATGTTT
>JZKD02S0089563.1:282197-301352 GCA_000966675.3 Picea glauca | reverse complement strand
GGCAGTTTGTTTCAGTGTGGGTTAAGTTATTTGTTGTATGGGGGTCGAACTGCAACCTTGGGGATCGAGTTGGATAAGAATAGGGTCGATTCTCTATGGATGGAGGTTGTAAGGCTTGGGGTCATCTTGTACCTGCTGGAAATGTGGGAAGGAATATTTCAAATCTCTTGTAACTTACAACACCCTATTTATCATTGTTTCTATAGATTTATACTACTATTGTAAATAATTCATCATACTAAATAAAATATCAGTTGCTATGTGTTATTTGTGTTATGATAAATTGTATTGGATCTTGATACATGAGCTATTTTCCATATCCATTTATTTATTTCATCAAATGTATGTATAGGAACTCATTTTCCCATTAAAGAGATAATAAACCCAGACAACAATAAATATAAACACATATAAACACCATTAAAGGATATCAGTGGGCTCGATAATGTGGTAAAGTGCTTGTTAATATTCCCCCACATAATCATAACTTACAATAGTAGTAAGGAAGGAGGTACAATGGGTTTATAAGGTTTCATTCAAATTGTTTGATCAAATAAATACAATCAAAGAAACATTAATTCTTACAATAGACTTTAATAAGTTATATCAATGATCCTATGTGTGTTAAAAAAACAGGATCGTCGAGTGATAAAATAAAACAAATGCAGAAATAAAACACAAAAGATACACAATACAATAGAGACGTAGATATACGTGGTTCACCCAGTGTGGGCTATGTCCACCAGAGAAATTTCTAGGTTCTTCCTTCTTATTATCCAACAAAATGAATGGATACAACCTACAACACACCCGTTGTAACTTCCTCTTCTTTCTCTCATAGTCTTCTCTCTCAGAATACAATATTCACAATAATGCATAGTCACAATACATTTCTCTCATAAGAGACAGTGTCCTTCTAGGGGAAAAAAATCCTAAAAATAACTTCTACCATCAGATCTGGGACCTTATAATGAATGGTACAGATTAACTACGAAATGAGAATATTTTACAAGGAAAATTTTCACAATATTTCACTTAAGGGGTGCTTCCCCCAAATCCCCCACCAGGGGGTGGGGGGGGGATACAAAAATTGTCACCGCCCCCCCTTGGACCCCTTGGCGACAATTGTGGGGGGGAAATTCAACCTAATAGTCAAGTCTAGTCAACTCAACAATCAAATATGTTTAAGAGTCGAGTATGTTTAGTCAAAAATGAAAATCGTTATGTTGTCCGTTTCAATTTCAAGATGTATTGAAAATATGAATCAAAGAAGAAAGGAGGGGGTTAAACATGTGTCTTCTTCGAAGACATGTGATCCCCTCCACCATTTTAAGGTACATTGGTCCTTAATCGACGAGTTTAGGTTCTCACCGACAATAGTTGATTCCTAGTCGACGACACACAAAGACACACAAAGTCTATACACTTGTAATTGAGTCACAAACAATCATCCTTCATGTAATATGAATTGGAGACTTTGTACATTTATAGAATGCAACAAAATCAAGCTAAAGAGCACCACAAAAACAAGAGTGATGAACAATGGAGCAATGATCATAATTGAGCACGTTAGAGAGGATCGAGAAATACCATGTCGACAACAGTTAAAGGAATCCAAGAGAGAATTTTTATGACACACACACATGGAGCACTTAAAGAAAAGATCATGACAAGAACATTGAATTGATTGAGCCCCTTGATACAATAGTTGCAGAATATCTATGGGTCATGAAAATAAAATAATGGTATGAGTGATTGATGGCACAAACCTCGTCGATTCAGAATAAAGAACCATCTAGGAGTGACATCCTAACAAGAGCGCGTGAGAATTTTGGGTCTGCATTGATCGACCAATTTGGAAATAATAGGATATTCGACACCTCTTGAAAAATATCATAGTTGATAGAGGGAAGCAGAACATGGATATCGAGGATATGGGATCTGTCACTCAGATATAGTTGTGATTAGTCACTGTAAACCTAGTATATGTGTGTCTCCCTATCCAGCTGGTGGTTGTTGTGGTTGAGTTACCTATGCAGTCTCGTATGCATGGGTGATACACAACAAGGATACTTTTGTAGCAGTAGAGACTCGAGAAATTTCTGCACGCTGGCTTGGTACAAGAAAGGATTTGAGTGTTGGGGAGATGTTGAGGGGGCATCTTAGGTCCTAATAGTCATCACATATATTATTATATGTAATAAGTGGATAAATCTAAGTAAATGTTTGTAAAAAATGATAAATGTAGCTAAACAAAGGGTTTGTTGTAATGGGTGCAACTGTTCCAACCATTTACCCATTGTATAAATAAATGTTACACCTCAAAATTACTCACTTCAATGATGACCCATTGTCGTCATCATCAGTGTTGCAAGTGTCTCATTTTGGTCGCAAGTGTCACAAACATCATACTGTCATATTGCCTATGTCATGTCTCTAACGACATCATAAGGACACTTAACACACCTTCAAAGAATGGTTTAAGAAGGAGAAATCATCTGATGTGGAATACAAAGCATCTGCCATGAAGAAATTCACTTGAAAATGATTTTTGGAAGGCAACGCTCCCCTACCCACTGTTAGGGAGCGTCAACGCTCCTTGACCTTATTTGGGGGAGCATTGCAATGCTTTGTGCACCCTTTTGGGGGAGCACTGGCCTTTTTTCAGCAAATTTTGGGTTGTTGAGGAAAATCAGGGATAAATCACCCTCATCTCTGGAGTTGGTTGGATTCGAATCTGAGGTCAAGGATACATCTTAGGGAGGATCCACAACTGAAGGAGAAAGATCCTCAACCTATCCCAAGAATCTCTAAGGTGGTTGGGTCTCTCTAAGCTTATATAAGGAGGCATTCTCATGGTGAAGAGGGGGATAGATAGATTGGAGATACCGAACTTATGATCTCATGAGTGGTATTGACATGATAAGAGATAGATATTGGAGATACCAAACTTATGATATCATAAGTGGTATTGACATGGATATGGAGACATTGTGAAGCATCTAACTTATGATCTCATTAGGAAGATATCATTGAAGAATCAACATTCTGTGTGTGGATTATTCGAGCAACGTTCTGGACAAAGGGAGCTTGGTGAAGCTGTTGCACCTACATCCATGGCTGTAAGCACCAATTTGTTGTCATTAATATAAATATATTCTTGGCCTATTGCCTTTAAAGTTTGTGTACATTTCATGAACTTGTTTCTTTCATAGATCCATTATGAAGCTAATCATGGTAGAGTAGGAAGTATCATTATTGTTGCTCATTGTATTACAGGACTTTCTAAAGAACTTGGAGATCAAGATCATCCTAGATCGAGCAAGGAAAAACGTCGGTAAAAAGGTATTTACTATTCTTCCTTCTCCTTCTTTGATAGTTTAGCTTCATTAAAAGGAAAGTTAGTGTCCATAATATCACTTTCCTGTCTTGGTCATAGGGGTCTAGTATCCAAGAGGAAATCCACTTGTCCATAGGGGGATTATCCTATAACAGAAATTGGTGACTCCATTGGTGAGGAGCTTTCATTTTTTATTCCTTTTCTAGGTCTTGTCTTGGCCTTTTCTCATTCTTTGAATTTCTCCATACCGTGTCTCTGATTCTTAGATCTGTTGCTTGGCTCTTTATTTCATCATATTCACTCTGATTGTCTGAGTTTGTTTGAAATTTTGATTTTCTGGGAATTTTTCTGAACTTTAAGAGCCTAGCACTCCCTTGCCTTTGCTACTAGAGCACTGATGCTCCTTACTGGTCTTACACAGAGCGTTGGAATGCTCTGGTGCCCTTTACACCAGAGTATTGCCCCTTTTCTGTGAAAAATCTTCTAGGGTTTCATTCTCTGAGGTTCATTTCTTGCTTTTGGTACTTGCTTATAGTATCACAACCTCAGTACATATCTGTCTTGGCCTTCAACACTTTTCTTTCTAAGAATTGATCACCTTTTGTTTGGATTTTTTGACATTTTCTTCCTTCCTTTGATTCACTCTTTTTTGTTGAGATTTGGAGTCGATTTACTGCTTTCTCCTTCATCTAATTGTATGGAAGATATTGTAAGGAATTCAAGGATATATGCACCATTCCATTTGATCTTTGAGGTCATTTTACCAAGCAATTCCTGGTTGTTCATCATCCATTAGCCTTATCCTACCTTTAATAGCAAATTCACCTTTTTTCATGCATTCTGGGTAATGTTTTGCAAATATTTGGCTATTTTTCTAATTTTATGGGAGCACCAACGCCTCCCTGTAGGCCATACCAGAGCGCCAACACTCCACTACAGTGTTTTAGTAGGCGTTGCAACACTCTGTGCACCCTTCTAGGGGAGTGCTAGTGTCGTTTTTGAGTGAAATTGCCTTCTTTTGCTCAGTCTTTTGCAGCCTGTTTTGTAGTACTCTTTATCCAGAGTCTGTGGTTGGTTTGTGAAGTTGTTTGGATTGGTTCTTGATGATTTTTTATGCTGGTCACTCTCTTTTGTATTGATTGGAGCTTGAAACCTCTTTCAGAAATGTGAAATTGCCTTTTCTAGTTGCGTTTTTGTCAGGACAATTTTGAGTGGTTTCTCTTTCTCCCTATCATTTCTTGGATTCTTCTTCGCATTTTATTGTCGTCCTTGAATGATTGCATTTGAAGTAGCAGAATTGCATTTTTTTCGCATTTTGGGACATTGTGAATCTGGAATGATGAATGTTTTCTCCTTCTCGTAGCATAACTTTCATCAAAATGAAAATATTGCATCTTCATCTCTTTGCATAACTTTCGGGTCGGTCAAAACACCATATTGTCCACGCCATTTTCCTTTTGAGTAACAACAACCTTAAAAATCAAGCGCTAAACTAAAATTTGATTAGACATTTTTACATTTTCTTGTAGCAAAACTACATTAGATTAGTTGTAGGGCTTTGGAATAGGTATGAAATATAACTTTCCAAAGCTGCAAACAAACATCAGATCTTGTGTTAGGGAGCGATGAAATCCAATTGCTACATTTTGTCTTGGGAATCCCTTCTCACACAAGGGTCAATCATGAGGTTGCACTAAAAATGGCAGAGTTACTCGTCCTGCTTTGTTGGTCTTGGTGTAGATATTGCACGTATTATGGGGTCGCTTGAAGGTATACCCACAATGATGAGTGGAAGCCTTTCAAATTGATTTCGAGCTAAATACCCCGCCCTTGCGTGTGGATCAGACTGTCTATTGTTTCCCCAGGCATCACTTTTGTGGTTGGTAACCTTAGTGGCCTATCTCTTTAGGGTCTTTACACGAGGTGGCTATGGACGGGCAAGTCTTCACGGTACCTGGAATTGACGTTGGCCAGACTCATTTGGGCTCCTTGGAGGGTATACCCACGATTATTTGTGGGAGCTTGCACCAAGGTGTAAGTCCGTTAAGAAGGTCATCCATGTAACTTTTCC
Organism: Picea glauca; assembly: GCA_000966675.3. NCBI lineage: Eukaryota > Viridiplantae > Streptophyta > Pinopsida > Pinales > Pinaceae > Picea > Picea glauca. The sequence continues at coordinate 295,941 of JZKD02S0089563.1, read as the reverse complement.
ACCCACTCTATCTCGACCCCTTCTTACTTTTTCCCCATGATGTTGGATTTCATCACCAACTAGTGTGCTCATTGTGAGAAGGTTTTGTTTGCTTGCTTTCTTACTAGATTTTTACAGTGTGCTGTTTGTTATCCCTAGCAAAATCTAGGTTGGATTTTTATTTTTATGGTGTCGGTTCCCAGAATTGTCAATGAAGGAACCCCTTTGCCAGGGGAACCCTTTGTTTTTCCTTCTTACAGAAACATTGGTCCTCCTTACATTGCTACTTTGAGCCTTTCAGGTCTCACAATTGGGTTATCGGTATGTTTGTTTTCCACTCCGGTGATATCAACTGTAGGTGTTTCATATGTAAGCACACCACCCACATATCAACCTCATGTCGACCTTTCTCCTTCTTCATCCATAAGGTTTCCTTCCATTTCTCCTTTTTCGCCTAGAGAAAGCTCTGAAGCGAGTAACCAGGTTAATAAGAAGAAGAAGAAACAGAAAGAGAAGAAGAAGAACCAGAAAGGGACCAAGCCTCCAACTACATCAAATTTTGGATCTAAGAAACCAACTAATGTTAATAGTACTGGGAGTGTTGATGCAGTCAATAAGATTAAAGCGAAGAATCTGAAACCCAAATTCCCTTATAGTCTTTTTAAGGGTGACCACTTTCTGAGAGATTTCCCTGGTATTCCCAAGGTCTTAGAAATGTGGTCATCCATGTCATCAGCCCCTGATGTCCATGCTAGTGATGCCCCATCAACTAGTGACATTAGGGTTGGTAAGAAGAAGAAAACTGCCAAGTTTCCTTTCATGTTATGCAAAGGTGATCATTATTCTCACCTTTGTCCTCGTATGGACGAGGCTTCTTCTCTCTTGTAAAAGCTTCAACTTCCAATTGGTTATCGTAAGATTTACCCTGACCCATCGTTAGTTGATGGACTGGTCAATCTGGTTCCATCCTCGGTTAGTTCGGTTGATTAGGTGGAAAATCTAGTTTCCTCCTTGATTGAACCATAAACCCAAGTAGTTGATCTAGTTCCGTCATCGATCAGCCCCATTCTTCATCAAAAGAGTGAAACCAAAGTGGTCGATCTGGTTCCACCATCAGTCGATCCCACTCCTCCATTGAGGAGTGCCAAAGTGGTTTCTCAGATTAGATCATTGGTCAATCCCACTCCTCCTCTGAAGAGTGCCAAAGTGGTCAATCTGTTTCCACCATCAATCGATCCTACTCTCCCTCTAGAGATTAAACCCGATACTACTCACGTTTTTCTCGTTGATACAAAATCTATCGTGCCAAGGGGCATTCCTCCTTCTCCTGCGAAAACCCCTCCAATTAATGAGGCTATCCTTTTTTATTGGGGTGTGTTGACTTGACCTCGTCTTCCCTCTCACATTCCTTTCAAGATTACAGTACATTTTTGTGGTCGGGACATTCCTCATACACTGATAGATGAAGGTTTGTTCATTAGTATTTTTTCCTCTATTGCTTGGCAAGATTTGGGTTATCCTAAGCTTGTGTTGGTTGCCCAGACTCTGTTCAGTTTTAACAGAAGAAACAATCACCCTTTAGGGATCCTTCCTCAGTTTCCCATAACTTTGGGAGGGAAAATTGTCTTTATTGACGTTATGGTAGTCCAGGACCCCTTGGATTTTGATTTACTCCTTGGGTGAGATTATGTCTATGCCATGAAAGCTATTCTATCCACACTTTTTCGTGTGATATATTTCCTGCACGATGGAAGAATGGTGACTATTGATCAAATTTTGTTTGTTGGCCCTGACTTGACTATCAACCCAATGACCTCCCTAACTGGGTCTTATATGCAAACGATATCGCCCTTGCCACAGGTCAATTATGTGGCATTGTATCCCATGACTTCAACTTCTGATGATTTAGATCCGGTAGTTGACATGGTGATCTCTTTGATAGGGCTATTGGAGCCTGATCTCCTTACCCCTGTCATGGCCCTCAACATGTGTTTCTTCCAGAGCATTTTTCTTCCATCCAGTGTAGATATCTTGGAAGCCATGACTGAGTTTTGTCCCTTGACATAGTGTCCTTCTAGAGAATTATCCTCTTGGAAGACATGATCAAGAAGAAGTCACGGGCATAGTTTATCTTCTCTGTGGAAAGATCGTTAAAAATTAAACAAAGGTTATGAGCATAGTTTTTCTCTCTATATCAAGCTCGTTAAAAAATGAAACAAAAATCTGGGGATTGAACCTGGAGTCTTGAGCATAGTTCTTTTCCCGTGTCAAGCTTGTTAAAAAATGAAACAATCACCTCTCTTAAAAAGTTGAGTATTTCGCGAGATCTCGTAGATGTCGAGTCGAGTCTTTCATTAGGTCTTGTAATTGAACCTTCATTTCATCCACCCTTATCCTTTTTCTCTATCTAGTACAAAAATTGGTGACAACCTCAAATTTGGTGAATGAATTAAAGCTTGGGGGGCATGTCTCCAACCTTTGATGATCATTCTGGAGTTAAGCCACTAGCTTTCAAGATGGGGGCATACCGATCTTAGTCTTTGTTCCTTCTCGTGCTAGTAAAAACATGAGAATGTAACCGAGCAACCTTTTATCTCTTTTTCAGGCTCGTATGGATACATGAAAAAGGAACCCCCTGGAGTCTTCTTTAAGCTCTTTTCATTCTCTCTAAACATGAAAATATTGCTGAGTGATCTTGCTTCCTTTCACACTCCTTAAAAGGTTTGAAAGGGAGCCTTGCGAGTGGTAGTTTATCTCCTTTTCGGCCTCGCAAGACTAACATTACGAAAAAGGACAACACCAGAGTCGTCTTTAAGTCATTTTCAGACTATCTAAATATGAAAAATCACTGAGTTTACCTTCTCTGGATTTGTTAAACAATCATACATTGAAGGGCCCGTATGGGACTGAACCCTTAGTTCTTCCAGTTCATTAAACAAGAGAAGAGGGAATTACCGAAGGTGAGTTATATTGAGCATGTGTTATCCTCCTCAAGCTCGTTAAATGAAAAAGAGGTACTCCTCTATCTAGATGGGGGAAAAATTGAAGGAAGCAAGCCAAGCAGTTTTTGATAACATTACCAGTAACTCTTATAGTCACCCTTGAACACGAAACTTATCTTTGCATTCATTTCAATCCGCTAAACCTCTGCACTGAACCAATCCTTTGAGTTTCCTTACTCCTTTGGGTCACCCGACGAAAGTCACAGTATCCACTGCATTATCAAGTTTTGGTCCCTACCAAGTTTTTGCTTTCATGCCTTAGTGTTCAATGGAAGTATCTATCTCAAGAGTCAACCATCACAAATTCCTGGTTCAATGCCCATGTCAGTCCATATTCATTTGATCCACCAATTACATCTATGTGTCAATTTCGTGTCATTGATGGGGGATACATCAAGGCCCTCCTGCGACGAGTCTGTTCCTTTCGACTTCAACACATTATCTAGGAGCTAGACTTAGAAACCAGTTAGTACCTTGGGACCTGAATGCCTCAATGGTAGGCCTCCTTGCATCTGAAAGTGGGTTTACATCATTGACCTCTGATCAGATGATTTCATGGATGTTCAACTTCAACTCATCTATTCACATTCATTGGAATGTACTAGAGTACCTTGGGAATCATTGACATCAATGGTGATCTCTCTTGTGCTTGTTAATGGTTTACCTCATTGACTGGTAATCAAGTGGTTTATGCCATGTTCGACATGAGGAAATCTATTCACATGGTTAGATTTGTACTACATCGGGATTGGTAAGAATACCCTGGGTTGAGTCATCACTCTTATATATACTTTGCCTAGGTTGTGACAGATTTTCTTTTGAACATTGACACATATACTGTCACATAGATCCACTTTGTATTGGTCTGTGGCCATGTATTGTCATCTCGTAGATCCACTATGTATTCTTCATGGCTACGATCAGTTCAGGTCATAGGAGTATAGATCCACATTGTATCATCAGTGGCTATACCATTTTGTCAATATAAATATGGATCCACAATGTATTTTATGGCAACCATACCTTGAAAGTATTTATCACTCAAGAATAGGTATGCCTGCCTTGGGTTTGAAACATGTCATAATATTTGTTTGATGGTTGTGTGCAGCTTCTATAAGGTTCTATGAGTCCTTACCCTTGCTTGAAAAAGTCTACAAAGTACTTCAATCATCAATTTCCATCTTCTAACTTCGTACTTTGGGGGGCAATCTGTTACACCTCAAAATTACTCACTTCAATGATGACCCATTGTCATCATCGTTAGTGTTGCAAGTATCGCATTTTGGTCGCAAGTGTCGCAAACATCATACTGTCATCTTGCCTATGTTGTGTCTCTAATGACATCATAAGGACACTTAAGACACCTTCAAAGACTGGTTTCAGAAGGAGAAATCATCCGATGAGGAGTACAAAGCATATGCCATGAAGAAAACCACTTAAAAATTATTTTTGGAAGGCAACGCTCCCCTACCCATAGTCAGGGAGTGTTGATGCTCCTTGACCTTGTTTGAGGGAGCATTGCAACACTCTGTGCACCCTTTTGGGGGAGCGCTGGCCTTTTTTCCAGCAAATTTTGGGTTGTTGAGGAAAATCAGGGATAAATCCCCCTCATCTCTGGGGTTGGTTGGATTTGAATTTGAGGTCAAGGCTACATCTTAGGGAGGATACACAACTGAAGGAGAAATATCCTCAACCTATCCCAATAATATCTAAGGTGGTTGGGTCTCTCCAAGCTTATATAAGGAGGCCTTCTTATGGTGAAGAGGGGGATAGATAGTTTGGAGATACCAAACTTATGATCTCATGAGTGGTATTGACATGATAAGAGATAGAGATTGGAGATACCAAGATGATGATATCATAAGTGGTGTTGACATGGAGATGAATACATTGTGAAGAATCTAACTTATGATCTCATAAGAAAGATATCATTGAAGCATCAACATTCTGTGTGTGTACTATTCGAGCAAGGGTCTGGACAAAGGGAGCTTGGTGAAGTTGTTGCACCTACATCCATGGATGTAAGCACCACTTTGTTCTCATCAATATAAATCTATGATTGGCCTATTTCCTTTAAAGTTTGTGTACATTTCATGAACTTGTTTATTTCATAGATCCATTATGAAGCTAATCATGGTAGAGTAGGAAGTATCATTGTTGTTGCTCATTGTATTACAGGACCTTCTAAAGAACTTGGAGATGAAGATCAACCTGGATCAAGCGAGGACACACATCGGTAAAAAGGTATTTACTATTCTTCCTTCTCCTTCTTTGATAGTTTAGCTTCATGAAAAGGAAAGTCAGTGTCCATAATAACACTTTTCTGTCTTGGTCATAGGGGTCTAGTATCCAAGAGGAAATCCACTTGTCCGTAGGGGGATTATCGTATAAAAATATCCCTAAAGATGGAATACAAATATGGTTGGATATCCTTCCCCACATTTATCTCCTTCTTTCTTGGTATGTGTGTGTTCTTGATGTGTGTTCCAATATAGTTTCTCATGAATGCTTGCCTAAATTTCCTGGATTACAACAAGTGGTCTTTTGAGGATTTGACCCCATTTGTGCATCTTATGATTGCCTAACTTATCAGGGGAAATCATGATGATTCTTTTGTTATCCCCTTCCATATCAGTGGTATGAGTACAGGGTGTTCCACATCATATAGGATCACATGGGACCCTGGTGACTTTACCACTTACGAATAGGTTCGAGAGAGGTTTGCATGGAGGGATTTTGAAAAATATATGTTGGTGGTATGGGAGAGTCTATGGCTAGTTGGAAGAGCGTGTCGGGGCACACTCATCTAGCAGGGGTGATGTATTCCTTTCCCATTTTTGAGCAAGAATGGGAGAGTAGGTTGATAGATTACATCACATGATTACCAATGGTGTAGTGATAAGATAGTATGTGTGCAATGATTGACTGGTCATCCAATTTCAAGCACTTCCTAGTGATTTATTCTGAGTATGGAGCAACACAAGTGACATAACTATCTGGTGGAGAGATGTTTAGATTTCATGAGCAACTCGAATTCATTACCAATTATAGGGACAAACTTCCTTTTTCAATATTCGAGATCGAGTATGAAAGTGAATTTGTAGGTTGTGACTTCACATGGATTATTATGTAGGTTACTATTCATGGTAGTAGGTTCATCCCTTACATGTATTTCATCTTGGAGTTCCTCAAGAGGATGATGCAAATTGGGCATGACGATTGGACGATTATGATAAGAGTGGCACAAGTTTAGCATGGTGGTTCCTTTATGAGGTTATATTGGGACCCTAGGATTCCAGTACTAAACATTTTAGAAGCAGATGTAGAGACAATAGTCAATTTTTTTTTTCATGAGATTGGTTCCCTTACTAAGAAATTCTTTGAGGGGTTGATCGTGTTATTACAGTATCGAGTTTCCCTACTTAGCGACAGTATTCAGGAGACCTCTTATGTTCACACCTTGTCATATCATGCATTGAGCGGAGGATGCTTCACATCTTCTAGGGTGGTTTGGGACCCTACTATCATTTTCAGTTTCGATTTGGCTTAGTTGATGGAGCGTCAGGTTGTGATGGAATTGCTTAAGGACAAGCAATATTTGGGAAGGAAGGACTGTAATGTCCCCATTTTTGGATTCCTTTGCCCTGCAGTCAAAGGTGACCCTATGATTTTATGCCAGCTTGACCAGAGGAGTAAAATGAGGATAACAGTGAGCTCGGGAAATTTGGAGGAGTTATATTGGGCCTAGGATATTCCATTCACCATATTTCATCATCAAGATCATTTATGCATAGTTTTCTCTTGGTTCCATGGCATTATGATAATTTTCATAATTTTGGGTTATTATTGAGCATACTTTAATTAAATACACTGAAGGTATTATTTGGATCATATTATCTAAGGGGATACCTTCATGCAATATCTCATTGGAGCTGGGATGAAAATATCTAAAGGTTGGGATGTTGAAAAAGGGACTTTGATATCCTAGAATGTCTTAAAAGACTAATTAATCACTTTTCAACATTAAAAAGAGTTATAAAAAGGGGTGTTTAAGTGACTTAAAGTTGATAAATTCCACTTTACTTTATTAAAAGGGTAAAAGGGTCAACGAGGAGATAGAAGGAAAATGAGGGTGCTTTCTCTCATTATGCATATGCTATTTTCTAAAAATGAATTGAGAGATTTCTTATGGATTTGGCTATTTGGGACAGAAACAATGGAAATATTTGGAAGATTGGTTTCGGTGGTGAAACCATCCAACCTATCTAGTCATTAAGAGGAGATGACTCAGATATTTTTGCTGTGCTTGATTATGGTTGACTTAATCTTCCTGTAGTTGATTTTTTCTCAATAGTGGATGAGTTCTTTTTATTGCAGCTAAGTTATTCTTCATTGGCAGTTGGGTTTCTTCCATTGTGGGTTGAGATCATTCATTGGGAGGGACGAGTTTCTCTTGTTGGGAGAGATACTTCCTTGTGGGATCGGGCTAAGGGTTGCAAAGGTCATTTTCTATATTGGGGCCGAGTTTCCTCTACTTGGGCACCTTTATTTGCAGAATGTACACATATTCTGGGTGTGAGGCAATTTGTTTCAGTGTGGGTTAAGTTATTTTTTGTATGGGGGTCGAACTGCATCCTTGGGGATCGTGTTGGATAATAATAGGGTCGATTCTCTATTGATGGAGGTTGTAAGGCCTGGGGTCATCTTGTACCTGCTGAAAATGTGGGAAGGAATATTTCAAATCTCTTGTAACTTACAACACCCTATTTATCATTGTTTCTATAGATCTATACCACTGTTGTAAAGAAGTCAGCATATTAAATAAAATATCAGTTGCTATGTGTTATTTGTGTTATGATAAATTGTATTGGATCTTGCTATATGACCTATTTTCTATATCCATTAATTTCTTTCATCAAATGTATGTATAGGAACTAATTTTCCCATTAAAGACATAATAAACATAAACGACAATAAATATAAACACATATAAACACTATTAAAGGATCTCAGTGGGCTCGATAATGTGGTAAAGTGATTTTTAATATTCCCCCACATAATCATAACTTACAATAGTAGTAAGGAAGAAGGTACAATGGGTTTATGAGGTTTCATTCATATTGTTTGATCAAATAAATAGAATCAGAGAAACATTAATTCTTACGATAGACTTTAATAAGTTATATCAATGATCATATGTGTGTTAAAAAAATAGGATCGTCGAGCAATAAAATAAAATAAATGCAGAAATAAAACACAAAAGATACACAATACAATAGAGACATAGATATACATGGTTCACCCAGTGTGGGCTACGTCTACCAGAGAAATTTCTAGGTCCTTCCTTTTTATTATGCAACAAAATGAGTGAGTACAACCTACAACACACCCATTGTAACTTCCTCTTCTTTCTTCATAGTCTCCTCTCTCAGAATACAATATTCACAATAATACACAACCACAATACTTTTCCCTCATAAGAGACAGTGTCCTTCTAGGGAAAAAAACCCCTAAAAATAACTTCCACTGTCAGATCTAGGACCTTATAATGAACGGTCCAGATTAACTACGAAATGAGAATATTTTACAAGGATTTTTTTTTCAATATTTCTCTTAAGGGGTCCTTCCCCTCGAATCCCCACCACAGGGGGGGGGGATACAAAAATTGTCACTGCCCCCACTTGGACCCCCTGGCGATATTTGTTGGGGGCAAGTCCCCCCATACCCCCCTATTAGGGAATGGGGTCCAAGCACAGTTGAAACAAACCTCTGAATCAGGAAGATAATCAGGCTTCACAACCAACAATGTGGGATATTGCTACAACAACCATTGTTTGACACATTGGCTACACAACAAACTAAGAAAAGATCAAAAGAATTTATCCAACATATTACATGATTGTCCTCGTATGTCATCGCTGATGTAGCTCTTGAGATCCAGCTGCAGCTCCTATGATTTGATTCCTACACAAAAATGATGAACACAGGCGAATCTATGAATTCTCCAAGTGTTAGGAAATACCAACTCTAATATACATCTAATCCGATCTAATCAAGGATAGATCAGATATATCATTTGCAATTGAGTACAACAACATGGAAAGAGGAAAACCAATTTATCTATATTAATAGATAAGAGAAATATATCAATCAGATAACCATACCTTGAGTCATGAAAGAGATTATCCTTTAGCCCTTTCTCTCACTCCTCCTCAACCCTCACTCAAGAAAGGAAAACCTGATCTGAAGGATAAACTCTATGGAGAAGATCCTATAAAAATCTAACAACATGTAATTTTGAATGATTCTTCCTCCTCTTTCGTTTAGAATGCCTTTATTATACAAACTAGTGAAGGAGGCTAGGGGGTGCTTGTAGCTCTCTAGAACTTAGTGAACCTCAATGAGATTTAGAGTTCTCAATCCCCTGTCATGAGATAAACAACTCACCTAGCACTGATCTCCTTGGAAATTACCAATTATAGAAGGCTATAGAGGCAGTCACAAGCTGACAAGCATGTAGCTAACGATCGGTTGCGGTCTAACAATGAGCTCAATAATCATTGGTAACAACCTATCAATGGGATCAATAGTGACCTCCCTCAAAAATTGATTGGAAACTATGCAGAAGAGTGTGTCTCATCATGATATCAATTGTGTGTCCTCCATGAGACTCTGAGGTCGAAAATAAGGCTTTAACAGATTCCCCCTAATGTGTGAGGTCAGGAGAGGAATTTATGGTCGAAACAAATTACAATAATATTCACCAACGTGATGTAGCACGAGGACAGAGCTAAGAGATCAAGAAGCTGAGGAGTACCTACAATAAATTGATGGTTGAGTAGATTGCTAAGAAACCAAAGGTGGTTATGGAGTAGAAGAGCCTTCATTCTAAGAACACACTCTTTTTATCTTTGGAATAAAAGGACATATATGAGTAATGTAATCTCCCTTGAAAACTATACAAAGGAACTTAGGATTGTGTCTCTCCCATCTAGGTTTTTCAGGGGTACCAAGGCCCCCAAAATGAGTGGAAGTAGTTGGTTTCTTTCCCCTAACATGGCTTGCAGTAGCTGGTTTCTTATCTCCAATATGACTTGCAGTGAATGGTGTGTTACCCCCAACATGGATAGCATTGGTTGGTGTCTTGTCTCTAGTATGAATTGAAATGAATTGTGATGCATATCCAACATGACTTGTAGTGGTTGGTGACTTGTCCCTTTTTCTTCACTTCTTCTTCTTCTTCTTCTTCTTCTTCCTCTTTTGATTCCTTTTAAACTTCTCATTACTAGGAGATGGACTTTCACCGGAAGAGGAAAAAGGAGGAGGAACAAATTTTAGTGGAAAAAAGAAGGTTTAGTAGCATTTGGAACAACTGGAATGGTCATCACTCAGACCTAAAAACCCACATACAATACAATAATATTCAATATGACCATCAAAGGGGTACCAATGTTTCCAAAGGAAGGAAAAACACAAGAGTACCCTTTGGGAGGGGTCCCTTGGTTGACATTCATATAAGACTTTCTTGGAACATGACTAATATTAGGTGTAAAGGGAGTGTTGGTGGGGCATGAAATCACTGATCCTCCAATATAACTATCCCTAGGGACATTGGTTCCCCTAGTGACATAACTTCCCCCAACACTAGGAAAAACACTAGGGGTAGGACCAACCCTAGGGTTAAAATTCCAATCACAAGGAAAACCACTAGTTGGTATCATCAGGATACCTATAGGATCACTACAAATAGATGAGAATCTAATTTTAGTAGGAATACCAAGGATTCCCCCCCCACCGAACACAAATTAGGGTGTGGGAACTTGCAATAATGCAACAAGCATACTAAAACTAGACGTATTCATGGAAGGAAAGGTTTTTACTAGAGGCATACCTTGGATGGAGTGGCTAGATGTACTAGGTATGGTCGTGGAAGAAAGTATCCCACTAATGGATGGTAAGGAAGGAGTTAAGGAGACTCCTCTTGTAACACTAGATGATGAAGGAATAATTCCTCCCATAATGGATAAACAACTCATGTCGGACATTATATGAGGACTACTAAATAGATGAGAAAAAAACACCAAAAGGTCATGGGTATATGGCATATGATACTGGAAAAGAAGTTGGTCAACCATAGTGAAAAATATGTTTGAATCCGAGGAAAACAATAACCTATGGTTAACTAGACACAGACTTCACCATAGATCAAACCCCTAGCAAATATAGGCTTCAAAAGGAAAACCAAAGGATCAAGGGGCATTCCAAAAACAACCCCTCTATGGGATGTCAAGTCCTTAAAAGATTGGCTATTGAAGGCATGATGAATAGTTATTATAACCCACACGTAACATCTCTTACTAATGCAAGTACCCTTTGTTAAGGTGGGAATCCTTTAGGGGAACTTAAACATAGGTTAAACATCTACCCCATGTACTGCAGACACTTTCCACCTGTGGTCACCTTTGTAGCTACCTAATAAAGTCCATTATGGTTACCACCTCACAATAGATGACCAGGTGAATAGTTGAAGGTCTAACCACACATGTGGGTAGGGAAACTAAGACCGAATATTCGAGAGTGCTACGTTGCAGAGAGGTGTGGGGACTTCCTAAATCCCCATACATGTAGTAGTTAAAGTATTCTAGAAAACACCAATATAAACAAAGAGGGGATACCACCCTACTTTCCCCAATGTGACCTTGTGCTTAACTCCTATGTTAGAGGAGATTCTCGACACACTATGTTCTTGTCACATAGAGGAGATGTTTTGGCATGCGTTGATGTGTGGCCATCAAATGGAGGAGTGTGCTTGGCATGTGTTGGTATGTGGCCACCATACAGAGTGTGATTGATGTGTGTTGGTGTGTGGTTTCCACATGGAGGAGTGTGCTTGGTGTGAGCTACCAAATTTCTACTTATTCTTGTCATATTTGGGGAATATTACTTGAGGATTTACATAGAGGAGTGTGGCCACCATATGGAGGAGTGTGCTTGGTGTGTTGTAAAATGTGCCTCTTTCAGCATGTATCAAGTCTGATTCATTCTTCACTTGTCTCTGCAACTAGTTTATACTTTGCATCATCTAAGAATTTATTTGATTCTACTCTTCCTATGTCATCGTTATCTTCTCATTATCATCTCTATAACATTACACTTCCATCCTTGAGATTCTCATAGTCTCTACCCATTCTATCGGTTCCACTCTGCTCCCATGTCCATTATATTTTGTCTCTGCATTACCAACACCGATATGTTGGCCTTTAAATTCTCTCTCACAACTAAAGGATCTCTCTCCATCCTCCATGTCTCAAATATGCAATCCTAGCTTGAACTGATATGATTATATCCCATAATTTCGTAAAATGTGCAAGCAACCATTTTGATAGAGTTAGGTATGTTATACAAAAACATTGTCAGTTAAAGCTACATGTTCTTATAATTATAAATTTATGAAGAATTATATCAAAATTATCCAACTTCTTACAATTTCAAGTTATTCTCCTCTGAATCATATTTCCAATGACTATTCCCATGCCTCAATATGGTCTCTGAGTTGAAATTTATAACCTCCTCAAACATGCCCTTTTCTTTCCCAAATTAGAATTATTGTTGATCTGTAATCGAGGGGATCATAGCCCACTTGCTTTTCCAACATGTATACCTGTGAAAAATTTGATTTATGATCTCTTTCTCAACTTTTTCTTTGAGATCTCTCTGTCCTTTTGAAGATGCAAATTCTTGTTGCCTATCTTCTGGAGGCTCACTACAATTCTTCGTGTAGTTACTCTCTGGTTTTTAGGTTGACTAACCAACATTTCTCCACATATGAGCTAGGAAACCAAAATTCATGTAGCAATTAACATATCCTAATTAATGAAAGATACCTATTCACAATCAATACACAAATGGATCAATCTCTCATTGAGAAAGGTGGAAGGTGGCAGAACTAGCCATTGCCAACCCGTCACCTCAATCATTAGTTTTATATTCACTGTAGCATCATTCAACCATGTCAGCTAGGTTACATATGTCCAACTCTCCTACACAAAATTTTACCATACTACTATCATAGGATTTCATGTCTTAATTGTGATACATTGGGAAATAGAGAAAATGCTCCAAGGCTCTTGGAGGATGCCTAACCAGTGCTCATAATTTGAGTAGGAAGCGGTGAGGAAATAATAATGCAACTGACATAGGAAAGGTCATGGGGTGCCCAGAAAGAAAATATGGTTTCCTTGGAGAACCTTGGAGATAGGTCAAAGGCATGGAGGATGGAGGCATTACACCAAACATTCTGAGAATTAGGGTTAGGTTTTTCTCCACATGTCATCCAACTATTATAGCTTACATGTGTTCACTCCCATCATTAGGTTTATGCTCAGATATGAAACCAACAAGGATACTAGTGCTAGTCTCCCCTCATGCTAGAGTTCTCACAAAGATATGTTGGCAATGAAGAATATCTAATGGTTTGGTCAACAATGAGTAAATCTGTGGGTTTCAAGGTGAGCTAGGGTTCACATGCATCTTGGGAAACAAGAATATGCATTTGGAGTCTCATGAGCACTGGGGGTATATTCTCATGTTAGTGAAACTGAGAGGAAGCACATGGAAACTATATTCTGGCTATAGAAATGCATGGTTTCTCTCTTGAGGTGCCACTAAGAAGAGAACAGTGCACGCAAGCAAGATGGATGACCCAAGGAGGAGAGAGAGAGATTGAAACTATATTCTGGCTATAGAAACGTGTGGTTTCTTTC